>CAJFCY010000496.1:0-13807 GCA_904066265.1 Eimeria zaria
GCCGTACACTGCATGGTGTATCGTCTGATGGGGTGGTTGTTGTGGTGGGGTTGTTGCAGCACTAAGGAGTTGCTGGTGGTGTTGCTGCTGCGGATTATGGTTATTTGCTGCTGCTGCTGCAGCAGCAGCAGCAGCAGCAGCAGGTCTGCCGTGTACAGCCAGCTGTGTCTCTTCTTCTTTGTTTCTCCAGTTTGACAGCCTCATCAATTTCTCAATGCCTCCTCTTACAGCAGCTCTTAAACTCCTTCTCTGAGTATCATCTATGCTGAAGCTGGGAGATAGGCTGCTGCTGCTGCTGCTGTCACTGTTGCGGCTGCTGCTGCTGCTATTCGTTGCTTCTCCTGTTGCTGCTCCTGCTGATGGAGTGTCTCCTGTTGCTGCTGCTGCCGCCGCTGCTGCTTCTGCTGCTGCTGCTGCTGCACGTGCAGACACAGCAGCGCTCATCCCTAGTAGAGAAGCCTGAGGAAGGAGGCCGAGTGGCTCCTGCGCAACAGCTGGGAATTCGCAGCAGCTGCTGCTGCTGGTGCTGCTGTTGCTGCTGGTGCTTGTGCTGGTGCTGTGGGTCTCAATCTCTATATGTGTGCTGCTGCCTGTCTCAGCAGGCTGAGCTGCTGCAGCAATTACAGATGTAACAGAAGACAGAGGCTGGCCGTTTGCTGCAAATGTCATTTCCTGTCGCAGCAGCTGCTGCTGCTCTTCAGCCTCTGCTGCAGGCTCACCCTCAGATCGTCCAGAGTCTGGATTGCTGCTGCTGCTGCTGTTGCTGCTGGTGTTGTTGCTACTGCTGCTGCTGTCGTCTGTTGCTGACAAGCACAAGGGAGCAGCAGCAGACACAGGAGATTCTCTCGCTGCCAGAAGACTCTGCAACGTCGAAGACTGGGAATGCAGCAGCAAATCAGAAGCAGGAGAATGCATGATGCTGCCCCGGATGCTGCTGCTTCTGCTGCTACTGCTGCGGTTTAGAAGGCCTTCGGTGGCATCGTCTCGGGGTGTACTGACACCCCCACGATACCCCACGTCATCGTCCCCCTCAACAGGCCCCTTCGTAGTTGATTCGTTCATTGCCTGATGCAGCAGCTTCTGCTGCTGCTGCTGCTGTTGCTGCTTCTGCTGCTGCTACTACTACTACTACTGCTCCCGCTCCTGCTTCTGTTCTGGTCTCCCTACAGCGGTTGTTTCCCCGCCTAAATGAATTAAGTCTTCAAACATACGCTAGTTGTCTCCGTGGTAGTAGCAGCCGCAGCAGCAGCAACAGCAGCAACAGCGGCGGCGGCGAGAGGGTATTAAGAAGCCAGTTGCTGCTACTGCTGTTGCTGTTGCTGTTGCTGATGATCTGAGCAACAAAACTTTAATTTAATTTAAACAATTAATCAGATGTAGTTGTAAAAAAGTCAAGATAAGGGAAAAAGTTGAAGGCTGCAAGCCGCTCTGTGCAGTCCTGGTGAAAAACACAGAACTACCTTCTCTCTTTTTCTTGTATTTCTCTGTAGAATTTCCTTATTTTATTTATTTACCCCAACGTATGAAATGTTAAATCATATAATAAGAAAAAAATAATTATTTTTGGTGCTGAAATTGTATTTCGGTGTTGTTTTTTTGCATATAGGCTGCTGAGAGGCAAAGCTGCACAACATCTATACGTATGCAGTGTCCTAGAATCCGTATTCCTGCAATAACAATATTATTTATTTATTTATTTATTATTAATTTATTATTATTAATTTTATTATATTATTATCCTTTTTGTTTTCTTTATATCGGCGTGTACTCCTCTTAGGCATGCCCGTTCAATTCGTTAGTTTAAACAAATAATTTGTTTTACGCTGAAACATAAAAATTATTTAACAAAATAATTAATTGCTGCCGTATAAACCCTAAGCTCCATTAGAAGCACCAACTTACAACGGCATGTGTTAAGGGGGAGAAGATGATGTTGTTGTTTGTTGTTTGTTGTTGTTTGTTGTTTGTTGTAGTTGTTCGTTGTTTGTTACCTGTGCTAACTGTTACTAAAGAATGGGTAAGTCATACATATTTGCATGTAAAGGTGTTGCTTGTTTACAACAAACAACACCTCTGCATGCAAATATGTGTAGAGTTTCTTCAGTTTGTCTTAAAGGAGTTAGTTATTCTCGTCTGGAGGATTAACTCCTATTCAAAAAGCAAATAAGAAATATTATCTTAAAGCCACCTGTAGGTATTGCAGTTGTCGTGACACAGCAAAGCTATCATTTGTTCAATAACCCTGAAGGGGTAGTTAGAAACATATGTTTGAAACTATGTGGAAACAGCGGACGGGAAGACTAACTTCAATATTATTGAGGTGAAGGTGCCTGTCTCCGTCAAGTACACACACGGAGATGCCGCTGGTTGCCGTCGTTCGTAAAAGACGATTGTCGTAAGCCGCAATAGATGTACAAGACCTCAGCTAAGAATTCGAGGCTGTATCCTCCCCTATAATTCACAGTTGCCCAGCTAGTATGAAGACGAGGCTGCCTGTCGTGAGTTGCAGCATGCTTTGTTGCAAATCCTGCTGCAATACAACCCTAAATGCAAGAACACCCCAGCCCCCCCTTTGTTGCATGCACCAGCGCCATAGGAAACTGTTAAGCGCCTGCCTCCAGTAGCCAGCCTGCCTCCAAGTAAAAGAGCAAAGACGCACTTCACACAGAGAATGGTGCACTTGACCACATTGCTTGCTCTTCAAGCAGCACACGTCCTCAGGTGTGTAGGCGCCTTTCTAGGGATGGATGGAATAAGAGGAGGGAAGAAAGGCCAATGACGGGCCACAGCCCTGGACACAGAAGAGAGCAAGAAAAGGCTATTGACAGGGAAGAAAAGGTGCAGGATTTAGAAATACTCTGGTTACAGCTTTTGGTGCTACTACCAACGGGGTGCTACCCCCGTTGGCATATACAATTGCCTGCTCGTGGGCTGTGCTCCGTGGAATCACAACCTGTACACACCTTGTAATAAGGACCAGGTGGAAGGCATCGCAGCCTGCGTGAGGCGGGAAATTTAAAAGGCCAGAAATGGGGGAGTGGAAGCAAATGATAAAAGGTTGCTTCTCCGGGCTAACTGCAGCTATGAGGAGTTATGCGTATGTAGATAGAAGCATAAGGGACTAACTACACGCATGACACAACAGTTGCTTCCCAGAGGGTTGTATGCAGCGCAACTTTGGTGATATCTCCGCATTTGGAATACATATAAGACTTATCGCAACGCGCTGATGCGAGAAAGAACAACAACCCAGTACACAGCAGATAGCGAATTTCTTCAGCTGTTCGCACTCTGGCGAATTTCGGAGAGAGTGAGAGTCTGCTGGGAATGAGTCGCCAGGGTTAACGTTAGCTGCAACACTTTTATTGGCATAGTTTCTGCCTGGCTCTCGCGCTCTTTTGTGGTGCAGCTCCGTTGCGCTGCATCTTGTATAGTGGGAGCCCGTTGCTGTGGCCTTACGGGCCTGGAGGCTAGCGGCCAAGTCCAATGTTTGGTCACGCGGCGGCGTTCCAGTGTAGACCACACAAGCAAAGGAAAAACAGGTCGAAGACTACACTCTTCTACCTTGCTCCCATTCTCCGCATGGGAGGAAATGAAGCCATTTTGAGTAGTGTTGCTAAGGTGACAATCCAAAAAAATTGCAACGGCGTGTGGTCTGTCCGCCCATTTTGACCGTTCTGACTTGTTGAAGACTCATGCGATACAGCTCAGTTTATTTGTTTTCCAGGTCCATTGTTGTTCCCACCGGCCCGAGATGTCGAATTGCTTGGCTTTGTTTGCTGCAGTGGAAACACTGCGCCTCCTAGTTAGACTTTGGATTTCAGAGTGCCGGTATCTGTGGTGTCCTTCTTCTTTCGTTTCCTTTCTCTTTTTGGTTGAGCTGTCATTCACAGCAACAATGTATTCATAAGGTTTATCCCTGGTTCACATCCAAAGCGTGCTCCTTTCTCCCAGCTAGAGAGGCAAAAGCGGCGTTTGAAAACGTCAATTTTACAGGGGGTTATGGGGAAATTGCGCGTTGGGGCGCACAAGTGCCTCATAACCCGTGTGGCTTCCGCCTGTTACTCTCCTCTCCTTGGGCCTACAGCTTACGTAATACCTTTCTCCAATTGTTGTTTTGCTTGTGCATCAGGAAGCTTTCAGATCCAAACAAACAAAGAATTTCTCACTCCCACAGTGCCGTGGCCTCCTTCATGTTTTGAGGGTCGGCAAAATTGGGTGAATGAATTGTCTTTGCTGTAGGAAGACTTCCTGATCAAGATGCTGCAAATACTTTGCTCACCCCAGCGGGACAACATGCCCCAACGTGGGCACTTCTCGCCAGAAGGGCTTTATATTTTTCTCGTTGTGCGAGAAAGGGGAGTGGGAATGGAAAGTTAAAGTGCCTTTAGGGCGAATCGTTGATAGGCACAAGCTGGTCCAACTGCCAGTGTTGAGGTTCACAAGTCAGGCATTCTTCGATGAACAATGCAGAGTTCGGTTGAACGAGAGTCCTCCACCTTTGCCGGCGGCAGTTGTGGGCTGCAACAGAAAAAATCTTAAGGTAAGGACTCGTCAAAAACATTTTATCTCCTCCCCTACAGTCTCCAGGTGCCGTTGACGCAACAACGTAATTAACTCGGGATAGTTTCTGTGAGTTGCAAAGCGCCCCGTTGCGGCGCGCTTCGCTCCAGCTCATGCCTCAAGGCCTTCAAAGGTGCACACGTACTCAACTTTCCTTTCTCTGCAAGTACAAGAACCATGATTAATTGTTAAGCAGTTACATTGCCATATATAGCGAGCATGCGAAAAGTAGACGTACACGCGCCATACTCAGACAACACATTACACGGCACACCTCTAAATGAGTTGGAGGAATCGTTTAGAGCAAATGAATGCTCAATTAGTGCAAACCCAAAGCTAAAGAGGCCTCCATTATGGCGCCCAAACACAGTGGTTTTGTTGTTTTAACACCCCTCTGCAGTTTTAAAGACGGAAATGTGTTCTACCCCACACCTGAGACCTCTAAATCATGCACTGCTGCCCCACTTCGGTAAGCATTTGACGTCCTTTTTAGTGCACTTCCTCTTGTAACGGATACAATAAAAAGCAGAGTGAGGAGAAACAACCACAAACTGTTTATTTCTACGGAAGACGTCTGTGTGCAGTACACAGCGGTGGATGTCAGAGCAAGGGTGTCGACACAGTTCATATGCTTGACTTTCAATTGTGTGTTTCCTGTCTAAAACTTGTATTTGTGTGTATGGTTTATCTGTAAATAATTAAATTGTATTGATGTGCATTTAATACTACAATGATTTTTCGTTATAAAATTAACAAGAAAGCTGCAAGAAACCTGTATACCCTCGATACGCATGAACTGTTGGCATGCCACTCCTTCACTGGTCCGTGTGTAGGCGTGCGAGAGTTGAGGAGCTACGATGTTCTGTATCTAGATAGTGCTTCCTGAGGCGCACATCTTGTTAATTATAATCTTTTCTTTTTTCAGAAGGGTTAATGGGGAGAAATAACCTGACTTTGCTGTTTTATGCAGGGAAGAGAAGACAGAAACATACGAAAGCGAAGGAGGCAAAGGAATCGAATCGAGGCCAGGCCATCTGTTGTGCTAAGTTACCAGTGTATCTTGGGGGCTTAATCCACAGTAAACAGTAAAAAAGTGCTATATAATTGCTCTATTTGTTGTACATAAAGCATTAAAACCGTATTTAGACTGAGACGAGCCGTTTTTCTTGTTCTAGACAGAAGGTTTTTCGTTGTTTGCTGTGTTGCGTTGTATTGCCTCCTCCTCGTTTGCTTTTCTGTTTGCCTACCTTTTGCGAGGTGTCTGTGCATACCTCGTATTGTTTTGCATCTTTTTATGCCTTTTTTCGAGCCAGTTGATATTTTAATGGCCCAGGATCTTGAACTAAAGTCTGTTTTTTCAAGCGGCGGCGGCCTCAGAACCGGATACGCATCACGCCTTCAGCGACGCGCCTCCTGCTCTGCTACTTGTCCATTGTTCAGAACTAGATCCATAATAGTGTGCGTCTTCTTCCTTCTCTGTTATTGCTTTGAGTGTCAAGTGAGACAGAAAGGCTCATTTAATCAAGACGAACAATTGCGTCGTCGCCCTAAAAGGCGGAGGAGGCGAGGCAGCTGAATACGAGCTGCCCGTCATCGTTCCTCATTCACAACAGCAACAGCAGCATCTGCTGCAGCAGCAGGTGCAGAAGATGCATTAGCTGCAACAGTGTTGTTATTTGCTTGAATTGTGTTAATACAAGCAGTATATTGAGGTTAGCACGAGTGTATCGACTGCCTCGAAGTATATACCTCCCCGTATTTTCATGTATTCCATAGTGAGAGGCTAGCCCTGCGCCCATTGGGTGTTCAGCTTTTTCCTTTCTTTTTTTTATTTTTTGTTTCTTCCCATTGGGTTTATATCCCTTTATACTCTACAAAGGATATCTGCTTTCGTCTGCAGCATGACTCTAGGGCTGCTGACAGAGGCGGAGGTACAGCAGCAGCCGCAGCAACAGCAGCAGCTTTTCGCCCTTCGCCCTGATTCAGCACAAGGCGGCGCACGGAAAAGTGGCGGTTTCATCTCGACTTCTTCTGCTTTCCTCCCTCGTCCAGAGGATGATGATTGTAGGTCGAAACCATGCATAAGCTCGATGTATAGATACTTCAGCTCTAGGGTTGTACTAGGACTGGTTCATCTTCTCTAGATGGTCTCGCCCGATCTTTTCTGTACCACCACATGCAGCTGTTGCTGCTGCTGCTGGTGTCGATGTTGGTACTGGTGCTGGTGCCGTTGTTCCTGCTGCTGTGTCGTCTGTTGCTGCTGCTGTTGTTGCTGCTGCTTTACTGTCTGCTGCGACTTTTTCTTAATGTGTGCATGATTATGTTATATGTTATTGGGGGAGTGCATTTGTTCTCTCGTCTTTCTTTGTGCTTGTTGTGATGCTAGCTGTATGTGCAGCCGGGGCAGGCAGTGCCGACCCCCCGTGGGATCCTCTTGCGACACCATTAGCTCCAGCAGAGTGTAGAGAGGAGTCTCTTTCTGCTGCTGCTGCTACTGCTGCAGCTGCAGCAGCTGCTGCTGTTGCTGGAGTAGAACAGCAGCAGCAGGACGCTGCTGAAGCGGAGGAAGTGGACGGGAGGAGCAACGCCTGTGCGGAGGGCGCGGTCGACGTTGGTGTGCTGCACGGTTCCGATGTGCGTTTGCACAGCGGCAGCAGCGGTTGCAGCCGTCTGCGCACCAGCAGCAGCAGCAGCAGCAATAGCAACAGCAACAGCAGCAGCAGGAAGAGTAGCACCAGCAGAAGCAAGGGCAGTAGCATGGGTATAAGCAGCAGCGTAGGCAGCAGGAGCGGCTGCGTGCGAAGTGGTAGCAGCAGCGAGAGAGCAAGCTGCAGCTGGGAGAGTGGCGACTCTGAGGGTTTAGGGTTTGAGAGTCGAGGTGATAAGAATGCCGGTGAATGTACGGCTTCGTCTGCTCGTGCATGTAATGGAGGAGGGGGGTTTTATAAGACGAAGATGTGCGTCTTCTTCCAAAGGGGTTTGTGTAGATACGGTCATCGGTGCAGCTTTGCGCATGCAGTGAGCGAGATAAGACGTCTTAACTTAAGAAAAACAAGGTTGTGCGTCTCCTATAGGAGGGGACACTGTAATGCAGCAGATTGCAGATTCGCACACGGACAGGAAGAGTTGAGGTCTGAAGGCAGTCTCTACAAAACACAACTCTGTCTCTTCTGGCTGGCAGGGAAATGCGAGTAAGACGCCGGGAGGGACGTAGATACTGAGGTGTATAGCCAGGTAATAGAGTGTATGGAGACAGATAACAGGGTGTACAGACAGATATTAGGGTGTGCAGGCATATAAGCGTTACAGTGCATGCAACAGGGGGTTGGGCAAGGAGATGGACGAGTAGCTGGCTGAATCTCTGTCTATTCTGACTGCAAGCTTTACAGTTTCCTTCCCTGGCTACATGCGTAGCAGTGCGCCACTACGTGCTTCGCAGTTGAGGCAAGACTTTCTCTGTCTCGGATTGGATATGCTAGAGCCATTACAAGCACAACATGTTTATTCATTCTCTGTCTCTGTGCAATGCATGCACAGAGCTGGACGGGGCTGTCGACACGCCCATGGTGATGAGGACTTACTGCAGAAACCGCAGCCTCCGGAGACTCCATCTTCCTCCTCTTCCTCTTCTTCTACAACTCCCTCATCTTCTTCTTCAACCTCGTCGTCTTCTTCGTCTTCTTCTTCTTGTGCTCCTGCTTCTTCATCTTCGTCTTCTTCTGCCTCCACGCCGTCTTCCTCCTCCTCCTCGTCCTCCTCCTCTTCCTCCTCCTCCTCTTCGTCGTCTCCCTCTTCAGCAATACCTGCTCCTGCTACTCCTTGTTCTTCTTCTTCGTCATGTTCTTCTTCCACTTCTACTTCTTCGTCTTCTTCTACTTCTGCTTCCTCCTCCTCTTCTTCTATTCCTTCCACTACAGCGACTACCACCTCATCCTCCTCCTCCTCCTCCTCTTCCTCTTCATCAGCGTCATCATCTTCTTTAGGATTGGGGAGGGGAGCCTCTCGCAGCAAACACTTCTTCGCAGCTTCAAAGAGGCTACAAAAACAAACAACAGATAACCAAGCAGCAGCTGATGAGGCTGTCAACACACCCTCACCCAGAGCAGCAGGTAAACAGCATGGTGGAGGAGGAACCTATGAGACAGCTCCTTAAGCGGTTGCTGCTGTGCTGTAGCTGCTGCTGTTGTAGCTGCTGCTGTAGGTACTGCGCTTCTCCAGATCTACCTCCTCTTCCTGCTCCTGTTGCGCTTGCTCGTTGCTCTGCTGCTATTGCTGCAACAATTGCTGCTGCTGCAGCTGGAACGACGGGCATACCTTTGTTGCAAGGAATGTGTTTGCTGCTTGCTGCCATTGAGTCGAATTTGTGTTAGGTTTTGGTTTTTGTGGTTTGGTTTTTGCCTGTCTCCAGATTTTCTAGACAGCAGTTTAGGTTCATCTGGTAGCACAGCAGCTGATGGCGGAGGCAGCAAAGGGAGTGGCGTCTTGAGCTCGGACGGCTCAGCTGCAGTGGCAGCAGCAGCGTCGGAAGGAGCAGAAGCACCAGGAGCAGAAGTAGAAGCAGCAGGAGCAGAAGCAGAAGCAGCAGAAGAGGCAGCAACAGCAACAGCTACGGGACTGGGGACGAAGGAAGGAGAGGGGGTAGAGGAAGCTGGTGATGATACAGAGACACCTCAAGCGTCTGTACAGCGCAAGCGCACGGAAGTCAATAAGCAGGAGCGACGAGAGGCAAAGGCAGCGGCAGGCCGGGCTGTTCGTGAGAGGTGGAGGGATGAGGCCCGGGGGCTGCGGATGCGGCAGCATGCGAAGCTGCAGCAACGCAACAACAATCAGCAGCAGCAGCACCACCACCACCTGCAGCTGCAGGAACAGGAGCAACAGCAAGACAAGAGGGAACATCATCATAGTCATGAAGATGAACTGGGCTTGCAGCTGCAGCAGCAGCTGCAGGGCAAACCCATCGCTGCAACCGGTGCAGTTGTTGCTGCTGGTACGCTTCAGCCGTATTCAGAGGATAGCAAGGCTAAACAGGACTTGCCCTTTTCAGACACAGGAAGTTGCCTGCAGCCACCTCCCAGCAACGCTGCTATTGCACCTGTGATTGGAACGCATGCACAGGGGGAGCTGCAGCTGTGGGGAGACATCAGGGCTGCGCCAGGCGCACTGTGTTATCCGCCACCCACAGCATGGGAGTCGCAGGACTTCTGCTCCTCATCTCCCGCTGCAGCAGCAGCGGCAGCTGCTGCTGCAGCTGCTGCTGCAGCTACAGCAGTGGACCCGTTGTCTTTCAAGACTTCAGCTTGCGGCTCTGCTGCTCCACAAGCCAGTCAGCCGGGGCTCGGGGGAGGTATGGACGTGGGTGAGGGCGGCCCTGCAGCTGCAGCAGCAGCAGCTGCAGGGTCTTTGAATATGCTGCGGCTGCCCATGAGCTGGGGCGTAGCTAGTAGCCCGATGGTATCAAGGGGGTTGGGGGAGAGGGAGCAACAGGCTTCTTTGACAGGTTATGCTTCTCAAGTTGGTTTAATGTATAGACAGTGCTGCCCTGCTGTGTATCCTCAGCAATCGCTTGCTTGCGGCTGGCTTTGCTGCCATCAGCAGCTAGGACTTGTTTATTTTCTGCAGGGAGCGCAGCAGCTATTAAGTCCTATAGCAGCTACGGGGGGAGATACGCATTCGTTGCAGCAACTGCAGCAGATGCAGCAGATGCAACAGATACAGCAGATGCAAGAACTGCAGCAGCTGCAGCAGCTGCAGCATATGCAGCAGCAGGTGATTTTCGACGCACAAGGAAGCTACTATTTCGGGGCCAACGGTGCAGAAGATTTCACTGATCTTTACAGCCGGCATGTTGGATTTTGATGCCTGACTAAAGGTGTATATACGCCGAAGATGATGAGACTTTTTGTTTAAAGGTTCTCAGGCTTTGTTCAGATACATTATTTATGTGCAGCACATGCCGGAATACTCCGGTCGTCTTCTGCAGCGATATCCGATAATAAGGATTGGAATTATGAATGAACTTTTGAAGGCATGCACACATACATGTATATATTGTATGTATTCAAGTGTATGAACACTTGCTGTTTGTGCATGCAATCAACACGCTGTGCAAAGAAGTCTTGATTTAGCAAGGCATATGCACAGTCGAGATGTGTTCATTCAAGGCAAGTTGTAGCCGACCTGTGTGCATCTACTAAGCATAGGAAACAGATTTACAGCAAACACTGTGTAAATCTGATATATATATATATATAAGTATGTATATATATATGCATATATATGTGTGTATATGTATAAGGAAGACATTTTAACCCCGCATGCAGCACATTGCACTGGGCGGACGCCTATATTCGTATGTATATATATGTATATATATACATATAACATACACCATAAGCCTTAAGCTCTACCCCCCCTATACACTAAGCAGCACCACATCTGGTCTACACGTCCAACAACCCAACATGTTTGACACATGAAGGCATAAAGGCATGCACATTGCATTAACCGCAGGCAGATGGAAGGAAATGCGTGGTTCAGCAGACTTTAAAACGGACAAAGTGCATGCACAGGGAATGCATGTGCAAAGGCTGAGAAGGGAGAGGCTAGCAGGTAGAAGTGGCTTTTCTGTTCTCTGTTTTGGGGCAGACGGCGTTTCTGCTGCTTCTTGGCGAATTGCTTTTGCTGGCTCTCCTCATCCAGCCTGAAGTTGAGGACTATTTTACACGTAATGCTGTACGTGTTGTACATATCTTGCACGCTTCAGGATGCAAGAGGGGTCTGTGTTGGGGGACAACAGACAAATAGCATAAAGTGTATAGCGCAGAATTGCATTTAGGGTATATAGAATATTGCGCATAGGTGAACAGTACTATAGAAGATCGCAAAGACAAGCAAATCACCGATATATTCATAGCGCATTAATAGCACGCATAAATGTATATAAATACATCTCCTAACCCGTGATGAGTAGAGGCTTCGAGTTAATAGTTTGCAGGAGGTAAGGTAAGCTTTGGTGGCGTAGGGAGGGCTTGAGGCAGGCTTTTCCCGAAAACTTGCATAGTTCCCGTAGGAAATTTGAATTTTTTTCTGCTCCTCCTTAAAATTCAACTGGAGATAGACGTGTCTTCTCTGTCGATAGGAGTCGGCACGTTGTTTGAAGGTAGCTCGCCTATGTGTTCTTCAATGGAAGTTGCATTCATGTTGTCGTCGCTAGCAGTTTGTCCCCATTAAGCGTATACGTTCTGAAAGTTTTGTTTTTCTTCATTTATTTGAGCATTACTAGTACAAAGTACTTCTGTTTGTATACGTTTAATACAGAAGGATATTCTGCACGAACCCTGGCTTGGCCTAAGGAGTACGATACAAAGGAGTATCAACTTTAAGGTCATTCCTAGTTATACTTCCTATAAAATTAAAGAAAGTTAAACAAAACGGCCTAAAAGGTTTCTCATCTGGACCAAAAACGCTCAATAGCTAAACGTGCAAAATCTAGATGAATATCGAAAGCTTAATGAAAGCAGAGGCTCAAGTTCAGGTTTTAGTGCATGAAGCAAAGTATAAAAGCGGAACTAGTATATTCCTAAGGTTTAAAGGATGAATAATACTTGAGAGTCTTATAATAAGCAGAAAAAAAGGAGATTTCTGAAGGGAGGCTGTGCAAGTTTGTACCGCTGGTCCAAACATCATCCGCATGACCTGATGCACGAAGCTTTCCTCGTTATGAAGCGGAAATAAGGCAAAATGGATCAGCCTAAACGATTTAATTAATAAATATATTTAAAAAAAGGTCTAAGTTTAGAATTTTATCCTGAACCAAACGCAAAGGATGCAGTAGGGCACCCCCCTCTGAAAGCCCTGTCCGTGCAGTGGGCTGACCACTCACTGAAACTGTCAACAAGGGGGGATATAGAGTTAATCTCAAGAGATAGTTATTTACTTTTACATTGCAGTTAATGGCCTTTGTTATCACTTTTCAATGCATTCAGGAGAACGGGAGGCTCCATCGTTAGCGCATTTTCCTTTATTTTCAACTTTTCTCTGCTGCACGGAATTCAATAGCTCTTAAATTCCGTTAGGTAAAATGCTCCCATAAACCATTAACATACACTTCTTTCAAATGTTCTAACTAAATAATTTTGCCTAGCTAGTGTTTGAATGATTTGACTCACCGTATTTCGGGTTAGTAAGTGTTTCATGTCTAACTAACTTTCCTTCTCACTTAACGCATATCTATCTATTTTATGTGTTCGCCCCTCATAATTTCTTTCCCATATTTCAGACTTTCTACTTCGTTATTGAAGAATACATATATATACATACCAGCAATAAACGCCTGTACCTACATGTGTACATACATTATCAGTAATTAGACGAAGCTGCTTCTGAAATACAAGCTGAATCTAGCTGAACAGTCTAAGAAAAGAGACAGAATGGCTCCACATGGATCGTACAAATTGCTGAAATGTATTGGAGAAGGCGCGTATGGTCGAGCATATCTGGCGACAGACGAAGAGGGAAAGAAGTAGGTTGTCTTGTTTTGTTGGATTTCTAAGCTATTTAAACAGAAAACCTCCCTTTAATAGGTACAGCAATAGCAATAAAGATATTCTTTAGCTCTCACTCCTCACTGTTTGTCCCTATCCTACTGGACTTTGTTGATTATTTGTTTTACCCCAACTCTGCTTGCTCTGAAGTTTACTCGTATTTTGTTCGGTTTATTGGCTTTCCTTGTTAAATATTTTTCTGTAGAGTCGTCGCTAAGGTTATTGATGTGGGGAAGGTCCCTCAAAAAGAAAGGCTTTCTTGCATTCAGGAAGTAAAAGTATGTTTTGTTTTCTTGTTATTTTCTTATATAGTAAAGGTGTTGTGTATTATTTTTTCTTTTCAAATAACCACGATACGGCATGCTATTTCTTCATAAAGTAAACATATTGCTTCTTGTTGTTGTTGGTGTTGTTATTGCTGCTGTTGTTATTGCTTTTGTTGCTGTTTCTTTAAATTGTAAAAGTGGTGCTTGTTTGTCGTTCTGTTCATTTGCATTTGTTTGTTCTTCTACGCATCTTCACATCTTCACCTCGCACATTCTCTTTTTTCGCTATTTCTGCTCTAAATTTATGTAATCAGTTTAACCTTGTTGTATAACTTTAGTGTAAATGACTACTACAATCTCGTTTATCATTGATAGCCATAGAGAGCAGAAATAGAATTGTGAGCAGGAAAATTTCTTGTACGAGGACTTATATAT
>CAJFCY010000497.1:0-13803 GCA_904066265.1 Eimeria zaria
GTGGTATTCCAGTTACAAAGAGAATATTTCAAATCTTCTAAACTCATAACAACAACAATCTCAGCTTTTGCTGCAGCAGTTTTATTATAATTGTTTTTATTATTATATGTTTTGCTGCTGCTGCTGCTGCTGCTGCTGCTGCTGCTGCTGTTTTTATTGTTATTGTAATTTTTATTTAAACCTGAGCCTGCACGACCTGGGAGACCCCGTCCTGCTATACCATCCAGTAGAGTATCCCGTACACTGGGTGTCATTCTCTCTATCATACACACACAAACCCTAAACCCTAAACCCTAAACCCTAAACCCTAAACCCTAAACCCTAAACCCTAAACCCTAAACTCTTAGATATTAAATATCATCATAGATATTCTTTGGAGAGATAATACAATCTACAATAAAACAAGAAAGGTATATATACAATAAAGTTATACTGGCTACCTCCTTATCCCCTCAAGGGTTTAGGGTTTAGGGTTTAGGGTTTAGGGTTTAGCTCACTGGCCTCCACCTCAGACTCCAGGTCTTTAATGACTAGACCGGGTTGGTGTTTGCCTGTCGGTCGAAACCGCCACCAACACAAACAACGGTGAGTTGCCTCGCAACGCCCCACGGGGCCAGTATACCAACCAGGGTGTTTCTCTGCAGCAGCAGCAGCAGCAGCAGAAGCAGCAGCAGCAGCAAATGTAACGGTGAAAGCAGCAGCAAGGATAGCAGCAAAAACAGCAGCAGCAACAGCAGCAACAGCAGCAGAAGGCGTCGCAGGAGATGAGGAGACCGCAGCCTCATGTAGCAGCTACAGCAGCAGCAACTGCAGCAGCGAATGCAGCAATAGAAGCGGCAGCAGCAACATCTACAGCAACAACACTAATGCAAGCAGCAGATCTAGCAGCAACAGCAGCGGTAAACACAGATATTGTAGCAGCAGCAGCAGCAAAAACAGCAGCAGCAGCAGCAGTAGCAGCAAAAAACGTAGCAACAGAAGCAGATACAGGGGCAGCAAGCACAGCAGCAAGAGCAGCAACAGAACCAGCAAATGCAGCAGCAGATGCAGCAGCAGGTGCAGCAGCACATGCAGCAGCAGGTGCAGCAGCAGATGCAGCAGCACATGCAGCAGCAGGTGCAGCAGCAGATGCAGCAGCAGGTGCAGCAGCAGGTGCAGCAGCAGGGTTACCTTTGTCTGCATCGTTTAGCGCTATAAGGTCGGCGTTGCCTTTAGATGATGGGGTGTCTCCCCAGCTGTTTGCTGCTTCATCTGCTGCACCAGCTGATGCAGCAGCAGCAGCAGCACCTGCTGCTGCTGTTGCTGCTGTTGCACCTGCAGCACTGCGAGCAGAAGAAGCCTTGCTGCTGCGGCTGCTGCTGCTGGTTATGGGGGTACCACGACGCTGTCTGCTTGACTGTCTGCGTTGCTGCTGTTCTGCTGCTGCTGCTGTCTGTGCTGTCTCCGCATCGCTGTCTCCTGTCTCCTCTTCTGCTGCCTCCTCCGAATCAAGGTCACCTTCACTTGCATCTGCTGCTGCATTTGCTGCTGCATCTGCTGCTGCATCTGCTTCTGCATCTGCTGCTTCATTTGCTTCTGCGTCTGCTGCTGAATCTGCTTCTGTGTCTGCTGCTGCTGCATCTGCCGATGCTGCATCTGCTGCTGCTGCATCGGCTGCTGCTGCATCTGCCGCTGCTGCATCTGCTACTGCTGCTGCTGCTGCTGCTGCTGCTGCTGCAGAGTGGCTGTTAATGCTGCCGGTGTGGTTCATCATCATCTCCTCTTCCTGCGTATATCCCATCAGGACGGCTGAATCACTCTTTCCTGCTGCTGCTGCTGCTGTTGCTGCTGCTGCTGTTGCTGCTGCGGCTGGGGCAGCAGCAGGGGAGCCGTCAGGGCCTATGGAATGCAGCTCTGACTGTTGCTGCGCTCCATGGGGTTCGCCTTTGCTGCTGCTGCTGCTGCTGCTGTTACTACTGCTGCTACTGGCCCCGCTGCCGTGGCTTGTAGAGTTGAAGGCAGCTGGAAGGGGGGACAGCCCGAGTAGTCTGCTGCTGCAGCGGTGCTGCACCACTGGTCCCTCCGTTGCTTTTGCTGCCTTCGCTGCTGCTGCTGCTGTTGCTGCTGTTGCTGCTGCTGCTGGCCTTGATTGCCCCACTCGGAAGGGAGGAGACTTGCTCGCCGGAGCAGCGCAGATCGTCCTGGGGGATGCGCTGCTGCTGCTGTTGCTGCTGCTGCTGCTGCCTCGACGGGGAGGAGGAAGAGCTGGGGGATGAGTAGCTGCAACGCCTGCAGAGGAACGTCCTGCTGCTGCTGCTGTTGACGACGATGCTGCGCTAACAGCAGATTCTTCAGAAAGTGCTGCAGCAGGAGATGCACGGCAGCTTGCTCTCATGACCCTAAACCCTTGCAACTCTTAGGGTTTAGGGTTTAGGGTTTAGGGTTTAGCGTTATCAGCTTGGTAGCACTGAGGCCGCACACCCCCCATTAGATGAGAGAGCAGGGCAGCTGGTGCCTCCTCGAGCTCTTGCTGCTTCGATTGATGACGCCGCTGCTGCTGCTGCTGTTGCTGCTGTTGTTGCTGTAGCAGCAGCGCCTGCAGCTGTTGCCGCAACAGCTGCTGCCTTGCTGAGGCAGTTGTTGCCGTTGTTGCCCTCGTTGCTTCGGCCTGTTCGGCCCCTGCAATTGCTACTGCCGCTACAAAACCTGCTGCTGCTGCTGCTGCTGCACCAGCAGCAGCTGCTGCCTCTGCCGCGCAGGGGCCCAGTGGGGGGGGGCCCCCAGGCCTGGGGCCCCAGGGTCCTCGCTGTTTTGTCTAAAGCGGCTGAAGCTGTTGAATGCGTTGCAGGGTAGGAGGCAGCAGCCATTACGATATCTGACAGTTAGAGGAAGCCCTAAACCCTAAACCCTAAACCCTAAACCCTAAACCCTAGCCGGCTTGTATTATCGCTGTGAGTTCCAGTGTGGCGGGCTGCCTAGAGTCCGAACCACAAGCCCTAAACCCTAAACCCTAAACCCTGTATTGAATGTGATTAGAAGAGTAATAGAGTTGTTTGTTGTTATGTAGGATGAAGTTGCTAGGGGCTTGTAACCCCCACCGTCTTGGGTCTGCTGTACGTACACCCGGGGCAGACATACAAGTCTAAGGCATAGAGCACCTCATCTAAACCCTCAAGCCGAAGGAGAAAGCTGCTAAAATATAATTTATAAACTAGAAGCAAGAGACACAATGCAAAGACAGAGAAGACCACCTACTGTATGGGGTTGTGAATGACTATGGGCAAGTGCCACGCTCGCAGCAGCTACTGCTGCTGCCCATCTGTCTGTACACCTCATTAAACTTCATATTATATTTTATTTTATTTTCATTATTAATTCAAATATACTCTAAACATAAGCCGGCATATGATATAGAAAAAAACTCAATTGATAGCAAGCTGCTGGGCCTCCGTTGACTGCTCGCCTTAGCTACGTGCGGTCTCCCTTATTCAACATGTAATACATCTTAATAACAAACATATTATACATTATAACATGAAAACAATGAAACCAACTCCTTTAAACCCAGCTACGAAGAGACACCTCCTCCCTGTCCCCCCATACGATACCCTCTGGTTCTTATAGAGGTGTTAGACTCTTCTTACAACATAAGTTGTTAGCTTCTTAGGTTTCGTTAACGGCAAGTTAAAGGGTCCTTGTTTACTTCTTTACTGTTGTATGTACCTCCCATCTCAGTTCCCATGCGTTGATGTTGAAGGGTGTAGGTTGTTATAAAGACAGTCCCTGATCTTAACGAGAAGACTGGCTCCAGACGCGATACAGTCAACAACACATAACGTAGGAGTTTCCAAGAAGGAGAATGCATACACTCCACTATCCTGGTTCCCTGCGAGCAGCAGTCTAAGGGTCTGACTCTTATGCGAAAGAAGGAGGGCTGCCATGAGCTGGAGCGCACGTTTCTGCAAGTAGTATTGCCGGGAGACCCCACAAGCAAATGCACGGAAACAACCTCTATTTCATGCACTAACATTGTACACAATTGTTGGAGACCTACATGGCCATTAGCACAAGGCCTGCACGCATGTTGAAGTGGATGCAACAGTTTCAGACAGAGCAGCCTCCTACACTCGACTTCCCAACAACAGTGCGCCGTGTGGCTGGCCCACACAGCAAGGTATACACGCACAGAGGGAGTTGCAAGAGACAGCGAGAAGGGCCAGTTATCCGAACACAGGAAAGGAAAAAATGACAGTGGCGAAAGTTTAGCAGCATAAGCCGATGCAGCACTTATTGTCTGTTGCTGCTGCTGTGCCTCAATTCGCTGCAGCGGAACCGCTCCCTGAAGTAGCCACTGGTAAGACAAAGCAGTCAGCGCCGTCTGCCTGGGTGCAGAGCATCTTCTAAATGGAAGCATGACAGCGTAGTTCAAAATATGCTGTGAGGTGTAGAAGACGCGCAACATCCGTGTGTAGAAAAATAGAGGTGTTGTGGGCTCCCCTAAGGTACCTGTAGGTACGGGACGTCTGGAATGTATCATCGCTATCACTTCCATTCACATGCGACAGGACAGTCGCAAGCAGAACGTCACGCGTACACTCAACCCAGCTGCTCAAAGCGCTGCGCATGCAGACGCTTGTAACCACATCCGTTAAGTTGGGGATGGCGCACAGATGCTCCTAAACAATTTCACTGCGGAAGCGACTTTCAGAAGCCCAGTCGGGTTGTCCCCTACTGAAGAATTAACTTACTGTTAGCGCTTTCTGTTAGTTCTGCGCACCGCTGTATATGTTTCCATGGCCTCAGCCTCATCCTGCTGCCTCGCTTAAAAGTGGCTTTGCCGCCAGTTTTGGGGAGTACTTTGAGGAAACTTTGGATATATGACAAGTGCTCGGCTGGAGAAAAGCCAGAGTAGTGCTATGGTGGCGTCTTCATGTTGGGAGTAAATCTGTTATGGAAGCCAACCTCACTTCCTAAGCACAGCAAAGGGCCATTCCCAACGCAGGCAGTCTTCATCGGCTTGATGTGTTGCGCTTTTCGCGCAACACTAGCATCCGTCAACACGAACTTCATTTGTAACAGCTTTTTGGCTGACTTTGTTTTGTTTTCTTGGTGATTTCACAAGCTTCTGCAGGCTGTGTGAGGAAATAACCCGTAGCTATGGGCCGGCATATGCGGCTCGCTGCAAACAATCAGCGCCAAATTTCCACCAGATAAAGATAGTTCGTTGTATACTATAGAAGTCGAAGAGCAGTGGGTGGAAGAGAGCACTGTTGCATCGCAAACCCGTCCTGTACATCAGAAGAAAATAGCCAGTGTGGTCGTAGTGCCCTTTCTCTCTTTAATTCATTCTTACTCCATCATGTATCCGAGTATCGCACTTTCATGCCGTCGTTCCCTTTTCTCCGTCCTGCTAGTTACAGGATACGCCTTTCCAGGCACCTGTTCCGATATTAAGCACTGATGGCGGCATTTTGACTCGGCCGTTCTATTTCTGTGGAGCGTTTCGATGCGATGGTCTGTCGACAGCTTCCCTTGTTTAGGTTTTCTTATTTCCGCGGTCGCTCTTTCCAGTGACCAAATGGTGGTAAGCCAACCTCCCTGCGCAGCTCATAATGCTTCCATAATACCGATGTGCTCAAGAAAAGTTGTAAGTTTGTTTACATGTACCCACAATTGTCGTGCTTTCCTTTCCAGAAGACGGATGCTAGTAGTAGGCTTAGCTATTGGGATGCTTCTTTAAAACGAAAGTACAGCTCCAGAGATGCCAGAAAACCCTCCAGCGCCGTCACATCAAGGCTCGTGCCATATTTCAACGATCAGCAGATAAAAGAGTTTTATCACCAATTTCATTTGCTGTAAAAACACTTTTTGTTGGATGGGATGTGACTACGGCTCTCCTTTTTATGAGACATGCCCAGCTGTCGTCGGTGGTCGCTTCTCCGTCCGGAAAAAGAACCTGTTTAGTGTCCACTACGCTAGTTAAGCAAAGGGCTGAGCTTCAACAGTTTTGAGGGGGATATCTGGCGGTTATTTCTTCTGCTTCGCAAGTACCCTTCACAACTAAACAATGTTTTGCATGTCGTGCAAACGTGGGTGTGAGTTTCGCTGCTAGCGCCTGCTCCGTTCACTCATGTGGTGCAACCGTGAAAGCATGCGTGATTAGAGTCCCCGATCTTATACAAAGACTGCCGTGAGCGGCAATGAAGCCAAATAGCTTAGGGTAACGTTTCCCACCAAAGCAACCGACGTCTTCTCCACTTTCTGGGAGTCCGGAACACAGCAACTGGATGCATTTGTAACAAGATCCCTCGACCTTATTTGGGGGCCATTGGGAGCAGAGAGAAAGTCCGCAGGAAGCGTGGGCCAAGAAGCCCATGAGCCTGGGATCCAGGGAGGGATGGTAGCCTGGCACAAGTTGCAACGCAACTCGTTGCAACTTGTGCTGGACGCTACACCTCATTACGAGCAAAAGCAAGACACCTTGCTGCACGTACTTTTACCATATGCATTTGTTAGGCACTCACCTGGACCTTAATAGGCAGGCAGCTCGCAAATAGGAGGAGGCCGCTCACCTTACCCACGATACGCTAGAACTTTGGGCTGGTGACTGCTGCGTGGAGTAGGCACCGCATCTTTGTGCAACCCCTGCTGCAGCTTGGCTCCACACTCAGGTGTACGACCGCCTCCTTTGTTGCATGCAGTACTAACACAGCATAAAGTTGTTTCTTACTTTGCCCTCCGTAGCCAGGCTGCCCGCTAGTATAGAAGTATGAACTTCATACGGAGCATGTTCAGATTACAGTTATTTCACAGGTCTTGTTGCACATCGCATCCATGTTTATAATGTGTGATTGACTAAAAGGGGTATAGGGGACAAAACTATTTTATTGTATTTTATTTTATTTTTGCTGTTGTTGCAACAAACAGCGCGAGTGACTCCGTTCCAAGGCGTCGACAATCATTGCCTGGTACCCCGCCCCTGCTGCAGCATCTTACGAGGGGTATACTTGAATAAACGATGAATAAAGTGAATAATTAAATATAATATTAATTATTTAATAGCAGAAGAATAAACAAACTTGAGGGAGAAGTAACAGCAAGAAAACACTAATGTGTTGATTTCATTCGATTGCCGCGGTAGCGCGTCTTGAAAGATAATCAATCATCATCTACTCATTTCAAGATAATAATAATAATAATAAATATTATTATTATTATTATTAAAAGTAATTAAGTTTTTTATTAATATACTTTCAACTCTATCTTGCCTTTATCTGATACAAGTGTCGGCGGCACTGGCTTACACGGCTTGTCGGCACTGAAGTAGTACAAGGGGGCCCTTTGAGGCCCTGCCCCAATTTCCTCTATCTCCCTCCCTATCCCTAAACCCTAAACCCTAAAAGCTAAACCCTAAAGCCTTTATCATTAGCTCTAAACGCTGAGTTTCTGTGTTTCGTTTGGCAAGTAGAGATGCATTCTTAGTGGGTGGAGTATAGGGTCTATGGACTATTGTCTAGGGTTTAGTGTAGGGTCTATAGACTATTGTCTAGGGTTTAGGGTTTCGCCATGAGGTGTCTGTTGATAATCTTCCTGCTTCTCAAGTGCTGGGGGGCCTCTGGGATTTCGCCGCTGTGGGGCCCCCGGGACTCCGCGGGATCAACAGAAGGCGAAGACAGGAAAGGTATGCTTCATCTTCCGTGATATTGTTGCTGCTGCTGCTGTTGTTCCTGCTGCTGCTGCTTTTCCTGCTGGTACCCTTGCTGGCATTGTGCATTGTTCTTGCTCCTGCTGCTTATATTGCATGCGTTGTACTTCGCTGCTGTCGTTTATCTTTCTGCAGAAGCCATCCAACTGCTGCAAGTTGAGGAGTTGCAGGACATCATTGGCAGAAGCAGCAGCAGCAGCAGCAGCGATACTGGCAGTGGCAAGGAGGCTGCGGTGTTGCTGTTTGCCTCCTGGGACTCGACCAGCACGTAAGCCTAAACCCTAAACCATAAACCCTAAACCCTTAACGGCTCTTAGGGTCAGAGCAGCATTATTCCCCTAGTGTATAAAGCCAAGCAGAAACAGCAGCAACAGCAGCAGCAGTGTGGGGTTTGCTGCTGCAGACTTCTGCTTCAAACATGGCAGCAGGCGGCTGCTGCCTTTCATCAGAGTCAGCGGGGCTCGCTGTCGCTGTTTTCGTTGACTCTGTCTCTATTCAACAAGAGGAGGAAGGCACCCAGAGAAGAGCTGCTTACCGCAGCATTTGATTGCGCGCAACAGCAGCAACAGCAGCAGCAACAACAGCAGCACCAGCAGCAGGATGCGAAGTCCCTCTGCCGTGGGCTCGGGGTGACTACACTGCCTGCCCTTCTCTACTTTACCCCGCATCCACTAGGCTCAAAGAGACAGCAGCAGCAGCAGCAGCAGCAGCAGCGGCAGCTGCGGCAGCAGCGCTTGGGCTTCTTCGACGATGAAGAAGATGCTTTGCTGCATCCACGGGTTACAAGGTACGAGTTTTTACTGCTGCTGCTGCTGCTGCTGCTGCCGCTGCTGCACCGGCCATCGCTGCTGCTGCTGTTGCTGTTCCAGTACTGCTGCTTCTCTGGGTGCAACTGCTCCCTACGACTACTTACAGCACTATGTTGCTGCTGCTGTTTCTTGCTGCTGCTGTTTCTTGCTGCTGCTGTTTCTTGCTGCTGCTGTTTCTTGCTGCTGCTGTTGCACCAGTGTGGCCGTGACTTCATCAACACGGTAAACACGAAGAAGCATAAACCCTTAAACTAAACTCTTATTGCTGCTTTTCAGGTACAAAGGAGACCTCCTTATGAGGGAAGCGATCGTCGACTGGTTGAAGCTGCTGCGCTGCATCTCGCGCCTGCAACTGCTCACCAGCAGCAGCAGCAGCAGCCGCCGCAGCGACATTGCGCCGCAGCAGCTGCAGCTGCAGCTACAGCAGCAGCAGCAGATTATCAAGGAACAGCAGCAGCTCCTCCTGAAACAAAAGATGGAACTGGACCGGCTACGTAGACAGCTTGGGAAGCCATAGGTAGTGTTTACGCCAGCTTCTGCTGCTGCTGCCGCTGCAGCAGCAGCAGTTACAGCGTCCGGAGGCGGTGGAGCCCGCGCTCGTTGGGTGTAGCGGCGTTGTCGTTAGGAATGGTTTGCTGCCTCTGCAAGTTGCCATCTGCGTCTGTCTTCAGCCAACAACTCTTCTCTGCCACCTCTCCGAAGCACAAGCACATCTGTGGGCTGCAACGGGGGCAGCAGCGCCTGCTGCTACTGCTGCAGCAGGGGCAGTCGCGCCTTCTGCTACTGCTGCAACAGGGGCAGTAGCGCCTTCTGCTACTGCTGCAACAGGGGCAGTAGCGCCTTCTGCTACTGCTGCAACAGGGGCAGTCGCGCCTTCTGCTACTGCTGCAACAGGGGCAGTAGCGCCTTCTGCTACTGCTGCAACAGGGGCAGTCGCGCCTTCTGCTACTGCTGCAACAGGGGCAGTCGCGCCTTCTGCTACTGCTGCAACAGGGGCAGTCGCGCCTTCTGCTCCTGCTGCAACAGGGGCAGTCGCGCCTTCTGCTACTGCTGCAGCAGGGCCAGCAAAAACGCCTGCTGCTACTGCTGCAGCAGGGGCAAAATCATCTGCTGCTACTGCTGCAGGGGCAAAATCATCTGCTCCTACTGTTGCAGCTAATGCCGCGGAAGTAGAAGCAGCACCTGCTGCTACTGCTGCAGCAGGGGCAGCAGAAACAGCTGCTGTTAACGGCTGCAGCTGCTGCAGCGGGATCTAAAACGGCAAAATCGTATCTAATACACTGTGTAGAGGACGACGCTCATCAATGTTACGCAATCCTGTCTTGCTGACCATCTCCTGGTGTTGCTGCTGATGCAACACCTAAAGAGGCGCTGCATCAGCAGCAGCGAGGTGCAGCAGCAGGTGCTGCAGCAGCAGCAAAGGATATGCAGCAATCAGCCGCTGTCTTTTCCATTTTATTTAAACTCTTCATATGCATCGGATGCTTACGGAGACGCCGGGCTTACACCGACGGCGGCACCGCTGCTGCTGCTTCTGCTGTTGCTGGCGCTGCTGGTCCAACTGCTGTTTTACACACAGCAGCTGCTGCTGGCGTTGCTGCCATATAATCAACAACAGCTCCTACTACTGCTGTCACGTATGCTGCTGAGAGTCGCGCTGCTGCTGCGGGTGCTACTTTACAGCGTTGTCTGTCATGAAGCCCTAGCGTTCAGCCGGCCGTTGAAGCCGATGGAGCCCTGCTAGTGCTGCAACAGCAACGGCAACAGCAGCGGCCACTGCGCTGCAGGACTAACCGTTGATAATGGTGGTGGTGGTGTTGCTGCTGTTGCTGATGGGTAGCTCATTCCGCTGTAGAAACAAAGGTGCACAGCATCCTGTAGCTGTTGCAACGAGATATGACGCGTATAGTAATATTTAAAAAGAATTTAATCTAGGGGTTTGTCTTTTGAAGGCTGCTGATATCATAGCTGCTTTCTGCTGTGCTTGCTGTTTCGTTCGGCACAGCGAGCGGCGCTACCGGTACCAGCGTTGACTTGCTGCTGCTGAAACGCTCCCTGCTGCTGCCGCTCTTGCTCATGCAAGGAGATACACCACACAACCCTTGATTATCCTCTCTTGCTGAGGCAAGCTGCTGTCGCAAGTCTTCAGCTGTTTGCATGGCTTCAGTTGCGCTCTTTATCTCATCTTCCTGGGCTTCTGCTCCACATACAGAGCATGATATAGCAGCTGCTACACTTGCTGCTGCTGCATCTTGCTGCAACCCTTCGGGTGTATCTGCAAGTTCTCCAGCAGCAGCAGCAGCAGCAAGGCGTTTCCCATCTCTCAAAGACTTTCGGATTTTGAATGTGGCAAGAACAATTGCAGAAAAGACTATAAGACTGGCTCCGCACAAAGAAGCCACATTGAAACCTTCACCAATAGCCAGCTGCAAAGAAACACAACTCGTTAATTTATGTATTCATTCATTTCATTCAGTTTCTGCAAAGGTTTGCCCACTCTACTCGCGTGAATGCAACTTCCGCTACATCTGAGCAGCTAGGGTTTACGGTTTACGGTTTAAGAACAGCCCACTGCCAGTCAAGTACAGCACCAACTGGGTATCTATCTATTTTATCTATTTATTTATTCACTCATTCATTCATTCGCATATATATACGTACATACATACATTCACTCCATTCACCTGTTTATTCAACTATTCATTCAATTCGTTCACATTCAATTCGTTCAAGGGTCAACAACTTGCACTTGGCCTCCATACAGCAGGCCTTAGGAAGGCCTAAGCAGCTAAACTAAAGTTTAGGGTTTAGGGTTTAGGGTTTATGCCACGTTTGCCACCATGTGTGTATGAGTTGAACAGCGCGGTTTCGGGTTGGCATACCTGAAAGGTGTAACTGAAAACAGCATCAAGGTTCTGAACGATTGCAATCGTCGCTGCAGATTCCGACTCGAGCGCCGTGATGAGACAGAGCTGCGCCCCTAACCCGAGGCAAGGCAGCACTGCAAACCCAATCAAACCACAATGATTTGGCAGAAAGAAGAAGTCTAGCAAACAGCTCAAGGGCTCCCCCATGTAGAGGTGTAGCACCACAGTAAGGCATGTTATCGCTAGAAAAGCAAACCCTAGCAGCAAACCCTCGTGCAACAGCAAACACTCATCAGGCGCTCCCCTGTTGCACTGGAACCCTTGCGATGACTAGGAGCTCCTGATGACAGAAAAGGGGTTTAGGGTTTACCCATCAACGTAGTCCACTGCGTCGGACTAAGATGAGCAAAGAAACTCGTCTGGAAAGGGGAGAGGATGAGCACGAGAGGCAAAAATGAAACTAGGCCGAAGAACATCATCAACAAAATCGAAAGAATTGGAGGCCCTCGTTTGGCTACATGTCTCCCCAGCACGAACGAGACGCCATCTGCGAGCATATACACCCGGAAGTGTATCTATATGTTCATTAAAACCCTAAACCCCTTCTTTTTTGGCTTCAAGCCACACCCTTAGAAACTACCCATGCACTGTCGTCTTCCGATCGATGCAATGAACGCTAATCTCTCGTTCTGTGGTTCCACAGATAATGTTTCCCGTTGGAGTGGCAATTCGGGAGAGGGAAAAGTGTTCGTTAGGGTTTAGGGTCTAGGGTTTAGGGTTTTGGGTTTACGGAGAAATGCGCCAACCACGAGAATAATGAACGCTCCACCTTTGGTCAAATCAGCAATCATCGCAACTTCGCTTCCGGAATTCTCTGCCGGTGTTGCTGCAAGCAAATGAAAATACAAGTATTCAAAAGTCACAAGAAGACTTCAAGAGAACATCTCCGGTCAGTCCTGTCGCTGCTTGCTTAGACTTTAGGGTTATTCAGGTTTAAGCCCAATACACCCTAACAGGAACACTACAACCAAGGCAAATGGCGTAGGGTAAGAGGTTTACTGCCGCCACCCAGCACCTCGCTCATGCACCCCGGCTTCGCAATAAGAAGTATGCCTATAGAGCAAAGTAAAACCATCGTCCACAGCCTGCAGCAGCAGCAGCAACACCAGCAACAGCACAAGCAGAAGCAGCAACAGTAACAACACAAACAGCAGCAAGAACAGCAACAACAACACCAGCGAGAACAACAGTAGCAGCAGCGGCAGCGCCACCACCAAAACGAACAGCCATCTATCCGTCAGCTTCTTCTGCAAAAGGATCAGCAGCGAGGCCACTGTCACGACCAAGAAGAGCATCACTAGCACTAGCAGCAGCAACAGTTGCAGCAGCAACAGTAACACTAGCAACAGCAGCAATAACGTGTTATCTACCACCCGAGTCCCTCCTTCTGAATCAATGCACCCAGCAAGGCGGCCCAAATTGTCGCTGACAGGCCAACAGCTGCCGCATCTCCCAATGGCAGCCGCGAGAGAGCTATGTAATACAACGCTGAGTAGAGATGCATAAGGTAATACAATATGCACAATTTAAACAACAAGAGCACCCACAGAAGTATCAACTTGGACTGATCAAAGAGCAACAGAAAATGCACCAAGTGCTGTTAATTGCATTGTTTCTTCAATGAAACAACAGCAGAAGGCGCAATGGCAGGCGCGGAGTCAGGCCCCCCCAACAGTAGCAACAAAAGCAGCAGCAGCAGCAGCAGCTACAGCGAGGACACACCATGGCAGATGACGGCGATGATCCCCCTGGCGTACAGATATTTAGCTAAAGGGTTCTTCGGGTGTAAATATTTAAAAAGCTTTGTTCTTAAAAAATAACAGAGGCCGAGACAAAGGACAGACTGAAAAATGAAACGAAAGAGTAGCACCTAAACAAACAACAACGACAGCAGCAGCAGCAGCAGCAGCAGCAGCAGGTCATAGCTCATACCTCCGTACGCAGTTCACAGTGCACCAACTACACTCATGTTACGGGGTTGAAGGCTTCGGAGAGGGGGCCTACGGGCCTACGAATTTCGGGTTTAGGGCTTACGTTGAGAATAGGCAAGCCGGCATAACAAACAACCTTAGTAAGCACTCCAACGCAAGAATAAAGAAGTGCCCCAACAGACGAGAAAATGATACCTCGAGACGCGGCGAAACATAGTGAAAAACGAGCAGTTTGAGAAGCAGAGAGGGGGTTGGCCCTCAGCAGCAAAGGAGGAACCATTTTGAGGAGGAGGCCTGGCAAAAAGCAACCACCACCAACATGCATGCATGAAGACAGAAGCAGCACGTACACGTACACACGTATGTATGCGCGCGATTGGGCAAGCATGCACAAACACAGAGCATAAGTGTATGCAAGTAGTATGCATATGACCATGCCATATATATATATA
>CAJFCY010000498.1:0-13801 GCA_904066265.1 Eimeria zaria
CGGTTGCTTTAGCCACCTTATTTCTTCGCGTTCTTGGCGACAAGCATGACCAAGAGAATCTCACGTATGTCTTGCAACTGCCGGGCAAAGTCAATAAAGACAGCGAACTGCTGGACCGTGCAGCAGCTAGTGCTAACTTTTTCATTGGTACAGGGAGTAATGCGATCAATGCTGTTACGGCACAGTGTGCGCATGAAGCAATGTTTGCTGCTCTTGTTCGTGCCCTCCTGAAAATGTTTGAGTATACTTAAGTGTGAGCACCTGCACAACATCGCTCTGCTGACAATTTCCAGCAGGCCGTTGTTTTGCATGAGCATACCGGCGCTACAAATGCAGCTTTCTCTATCAGCGTGTACTAGAGTGTCAGGTTGTTCAGCATACTATCGCATGCGCATCTTCATGCTCAACAATCGTGCTTAACAGTCTTTGCTTTTTTCAGAATGTATGTAGTATAGAGCTCACGCAGGCCCTGCAGTGGAGTGTACAATCGGGCAGCTTGTCGGGTCTTATTGGCGTCTTTGGTGGAGTGGCTGCGCGTGCTTAATTCCGGCAAAGCGCAATTGTGGATGCGGTGCTCACTAGAATTGCTTTGGTGGAGATGTGTGCATTGCTTGTAGTGCATTGTGAATGTTCGCAGGCTGCACGCACAACGGTTGCTGCAAGCTTTGTGCCTTGGATTTCGTAGACTCATTAGTCACCGTCAGCACAGAGCTTGCATCAAAAACCATTGCCCTTTTCGCAGGCAGCGCTTGTGAATTGCAGCTTGCTGATGGCACAGTGCATCAGTGTGCATTGGATCATTACCTTTGGTATATCGGCACACGAACAGGGCTGCCACTGTGATTTGTGTGCATAAGATCTGTGATTTTTCTGAGAAGCTGCAAACTGCTGCGAATCCCTCTGCATTTCCCTCAAGATTGCCTGGGTACCGTCGACACTGATACTGACAAGCTGTAATTGGTGTACAGCGAGTTCGTCGCATTTCTTTTCCAAGGGATAGGGGAATATATTTTGTTCCTATTAACCGAAGTGGCCGTCGGCGTACTTTTAAGGGACTCAGATAGGCGAAGGCGAAGGCTTAGACCTGTCGTCGGTGTTCCTTGTTGTGTTTTTGTCCCACAGGCGCGCACTTCTAGCTTGCCTGCGACTTGCAGCATCTCATCTGCTGTTTTGTCTGCCGTGCATTTAGCAGTGCCACTGGCTTCCAGTCATGCCTTGAACGTTTCCATATGCAGTTAGTGTAGGGCGTACTGAAGGTGGAAAACGGTGGGGGAATTGAGGTAGGCATTATATCGGGCGGTTGTAGGCAGTCGAAGGTTTGGTGCGCAGCCTTGTATCAGTTGTGTCTGATTTCCATCGGCATTATATGCAGCGGAGAAGCAGGCGTTTGATGCGCACTATGCCGCATGAGTGCAGGAGGGGCTGTCCCAACAGAGAATCGCAGTATATCAATTTGTTTTAGTGCGTGCCATACAGAATGCCTCCGTTGTTGCACCGACACAGCAGAAATGGCGTGGCAGTTGTACTCTATATCACTTGCCCATAAGCGCCCGGGTGTAAACTCCGCATATCTGCTTTGTAGCTGTGCAGTGAGCGTTTTTAAATCTGCAGGCACTGACGACAGCACACTACCACGAAGCCATCCTGAGGAACAGTTGCTTGCTTCACAGTATCGGAACTTGAACGTGGTTTCCACTGTATGGTGCGCTTAACTTGAAGTACGTAGGTTTCATGCAGTGACTAGCTCTACCGAAAGTGTGCGTGTGCTCAGCGAAAGGGGGCTGTGATGAGTGTAGTTGTTTTGCGGGAAAGCTATTATGGCTTAGCGGCGTAGCGGTCTCATCTTAGCACAGCGTCGCTCTGTTCAGCTGCTGTCGTCAGTGGTGTTTGTGGAGGCAAACGCCGCGTAATATAATCTTCCTGTGGGACATTGGAACCGGTTTGGTGGGCCCCCGATACTTGCGAGCAAAAGTTGGCAGAGCCTTTGCTTAAGCGTGTCAGCATGCAACACTGGTGCGGAATTATGCACGGGCGCGTCCATCATTTATGTTCCGGCTCATGCTCGCGACTTCTGCTAACGCCCTAGAGGGAAACCTGCAGGATCTATTTTTTTCGTGGCTGCGGTGCCTCGCCATGCACGCTGGTGTAGGCCAGAACAATGCCATTATCCGTTTCATGTGACGTAGTCCCATTTGGATAATCCACGACTTCCTGTGCAAATCACAAGCTTACCATTACTCAAGGACGTGAGTTGGCTTGCGCGCGCAACAGGGGAAGCTCCAAATGGGGGCACCTTAACCTACTGCCAAGTTGTGTACTCCTGCCTACAGGCGGGCTGCTTTGTTGGCGCATTTGCTATGCTTTGGGTCGCGAATTCTGGCGGCTTCACTACTTGTAGCTTGATTTAGGTGGAGCCTGAGCGGGACCTACAGCGGCAAGCATCCTACGTCGGGCATCCCGTTTGGTGCTTTACCAGAGTTCGGGTTACTTAGAAGACAACGATACTGTGCAGCGGCTACATGATTGCGGTATCAGTGTTTTCGGTTGTACTTATTCAGTTACGAGCTGTAAGAAAGGATATCCGGAACACAGCTCCTTGGCCATGAGTATGATCATGCGCGTGGTGCTAGTATGGCGGGAAAGGGACTGATAGAATTTTCACAATGGGGCAAGCGCACGCTTTGTAGCTGTCGAACTTGTAGCAATGGTTTGCTGAGCGGCTCACGTTGCTGGCTGCTTATCGTGCAAAGCATCATATACCGGCCTATTCGGCAGCAAGCATGGGCAGAACAACTGCTCGTAATATTTGCAGTGGTTGCTGTTGCGCTAATAGAAGCAGAAGAGCGGGACGCAGACTTGGAATTGGTGCCAGACTTTGTAGAAGTCCGGTTTGACAATGTGAGATGTGGTGCGGCGACAAATCCAGGGTTTGCTCCAGCGTTTGTGGAATTCCACAGAGTGTGGTTTTATGTTCTCTGGGTGGACTTTGGCACGAGCAGCACCGCTATGCCTAGGGCGTTCAAAACAGTGTTTGCACACGGTGCGCTTAGCCATATGCGAACACAGGCTTGTTTGGTGTCGAAGCGTCCCGTCTAGGGGGCGGCTATTTCGTATTTCGGTGTTAGTAGGAACGTTTCATTATCAACAGCACCTACTCCACAAGAATAGGTTTGGGGGGCAAATGCACGTGACAACGTTGGAGGGTTATATTTAGGGACCTGATTACGAATTCAGGATGTGTGTAGCATGCAGCTGACTAAAGCTAAGGCTTACGAGAGCAATTGGCTAGCGTCCAGTTTGTACCTGTGATTGTTTGTGGGTTTTTTGGTGTTTAGGTGCGTTCCTCATGAATGGCTGCGAGGGTTTCAAAGGCGTGGGAAGCCCTTCTTGCTTTCCTTGTGCATCTTTGCCCACTACGAGCTACAGACAGCAGGAATCTGTAGTATATAATATGCTGCAGTTTCAGGAGCAAAAGCCTTCAAAAGGCTAGTTGGGGAAAAGACTCTAGCGAATCTCTAGCCTAACCGAATCACAGTTTAAGGCTTTGGCACTGCATATATATAATATATATAGTATATATATATATATATATTATGTAATATGTATAATACCACTCAAGGAAATTGACTGAAAAGGCAGTGAGACCACTGCTTTGCAGCAGCAGACATGCTGAAGTAGGGATCATCTGCAAGCCTTCTAGTTCCTACATCAGCGTTCAGCCAGACGTTCTGCTGCACAAAGCTCTCACGTTGGGGGCCTTTGAGAATAAAGTTTGCTAGGTAGTGCATCCACGTTCTGGCGATCACTTGTTCTTTCGCTGCGGCTCCCGCGTCAGTAGCTCCCTCCTGTGCGCTTGCCGCTCCACGCCAGAAGCGGAACGTTGATTGTGAATGACGTGCGCATCTCTGCAGTCGAGAAGCTCATGCTTGTTTTGGCACAGGGCAGGCATTGTAACACGGACAGATATCGACCCGTCCGCCTTAATGCACAGTCTGCGATTGTACAACGGAATTTTAGCTACTCCAGGCGAAGATGTTTCGGCGTCAGTTGGTGCGGTGTGAAGGCTGAGCTGTCGTAACTGTTTTATCGCTGATATCTAGTGCAGAGGCTGTAAACCGATATGTGATTTTTGGATTCCCAGTTGCATTGGGCTCTTCAAGATGCTGGGGCCGCTTGGTGGCTTCAATGCATTTTTTGCGGTAGGGCGGCGCAGAGTTACTTTGCTAAATTGGACGAGAATATTCCAAAATTTTCCTGAGGTGCAGCAAGGCATATAACTGAAATGGTGGCTGGGGACCGTGCGGTTGGGCGTTGTATCCTGCGGCTCCACAAGGGCAAACATTTCGTTGTTATGCCTTTGCCATCCGTACATCAACACTGCTTATGCCGAACGGCGCTGCGGGGGAATCGGGTTTACAAGACAAGAGGTCTAAGACGCCTTGAAAAAAAAAGAAAGGCTACGCCTTTCTGCCAAACGCTTAGCTGCTGGTTACAGAAAAAACTGCGCATTCTGGAAGTGTGCTGGGATTTTGGGCATAGGATTTCGATCACTGAATACGCAGGGTGCTGCTGCAGGAAGTGCGGGGAACGGAGAGCAGCTGGCAACCAGCAAGACGGCACATGAAACATTGGCTCGTCACTAGGGTGTTTGCAACAAGTGTTTGCAGGACAAAGACAATGGATGTCGGCTATGCATTCAACTGTCAGTTAGAGAAACCACTTCTCACTCGGGAAATGTTTTGGACGTTGTGCTTTGTTTCAACGGACACATGCGTTTTGTTTCCGCGATGTTAACCTCGATGTCTCTGCGCTGGTCTGGCTGAAGGGTGCTCTCTGCACTTTGGAGAAACTATTAGGCACCGGTGCAACCACACATTCCTTCTTGCTTCCCTGAAGCAAGAGGGATTGTCTGGCTGCCTTTTAAACATTTGGTTGTTATTTGCTGGGAACACTGCTCACTCAAGAATTGTGTTCCTTGCGCTGAATGTTTAAGTGTATCACTGTAAGCATTGAATGTGCAAGATGGGCATCTAGAGAGTACGCGAAATACACGACACGAGGCTGCCAGAAAAAGCCTTTACGAGGCGTGGATTACTCTGCAGCATTGTGTCCATTGCAAAAGCGGTTCTAGCATGTTTAATGAGCTTGGCGTCACACTTGCAGACTCATTCATCCCATCATTAATGCCTCGTGCATATGATGCTGCCCGCGTATTCACTTGTTGTTCAGCGAACATGGATCATGTTCCTTATTGTATTCGGTTTAGAAGCTATCTCTGCCTGCGCCGGCCACGTCCATCTACGCAAGATGGATCTTCTTTGACCGATGTTGTGTAGTCGATCCAACTTGGTCGCAAGCAATTGCTTCTCAAACAAGGATTTCACTTCTGCTCGGCTACCTTTGCATTTCAGCGGATTACGAAGGCTAAGTTCGCTTTGCAGGATGTACGCTACGCATGCAGCGTGGAACGAAAAAGACAACTAGAGGCTTCCTAAGGCCACTAAAAAGCTTCGCCTGCTTATGAATGGATAGGCGTCATGATCGCGACATAGCGCTAACATGGTTTGCTAAAACGTTCAGCAAGGCCTTTAGCAGTGCACGCTCTTGCAGATGTGGGTTGTATGGGGAGTCGTACTTCGAATAGAGAGTGCTCCACTGCTCGCAGTGGCTTGATCGTGGTTTTGTAACAGCGCCGTCTGTTTTTTTGATGTTTGATGAGACCCTAATACAGGTGCTGGCTCCCATCTAGACATATTTGCGAATTTGAGTGCGTCCTCGTTGCAGAACGCATTGAAAAATGTTGCAACAGGCTGTAAATCTAGGCAGTATACCATTTGCCCTCACTTGAAATGGCAGGTCGTGGGTCTTATAAGTTGAATGAAGCACTCAGTAGGGTATGCTTCGAATGGTGATGGAGCCACGCGGCCCTGTGCTGAGGTTGACGACTTGTTACTTCGTAGAAGTTGTAAAGACGCCCTCGTTAAGGGGCATATCGAGTTTATTAAATGTATCGTAGTGGTTTGGTGCTCTCTGAGCATACAAGCTGGGGAGTGGCTGAATTATCAGGAAAAAATTTCCCTGCAAGTCTCCCCTAGCCAAAGTGCTAAGGGGGCTGTGTCACTGATTGGGATCACACAGTTGCATATTCAGATATGCACAAGGCATGCAGACGTGCTATGTTCGAACTTCTAGGCGAATCGTGTCTGCGAAGCAGTAAACAGCTTGAACTCTCAGGTGGTGCGTCCGATCAATGTACCATTTGGACTCCTACTGAGTGCATCGTACCTTTTTGTCAGGTGCCGCTGACAGAGACAATCTCGCAAGCTGGTTTAGGTTCCACTTGCGGCTTGGGTTGCGCATAATGGCTGAGACGCTATTTGCAGTTTTTGCTGCGAGAATTGTTTTGCGTTTGGTGACGTGAGGTGGTCGCTATGCTAGGAGTGACAAAGTGGGTCGCAGCCCCTTTCTTTCTTATGTATGTTGCTTCATCGTGGTTACGAGGTTTCTATCTTAGGTGCTTTTCCACACATAAATGGAATATGAGTAGTGTCCGTGGTGATTGCACAGCTGGGTGCTTAATGTTTGTGGTAAGCAGTGGCTCCCTGGTCGGATGTATCGAGCACAAACCGAGAATATGAGGCATTCAGTTTAAATTCATCGTGTGTAGTCAACGTTCGGCCTGAGCAGTTTGCAACGATTGCCGACATAGAGCACGGATACTTCGCAGAAGTTGCAGGAACTGCAGGACGTGCGTTCAATCCTTCACGAAGACGGACGGCAGAGAATGTGTAGGAGGCATGAAATGAACGACGGCAGATGCTGGCTCAATAAGAAAGGGCTGCATGCACCGATGGCTGGATACACGGGGGGAACAACGGATGAGCATAGGAAGGAAGAACTTGCCACGGTGTGTCTGCAGAACAGTGGCTGAAATTATCGCCCAACTCTCATGATGCGTACTTCGTGTTCCTTGTGCATCAGGCGGACATTTAAGAAGGCAACGCTGCTGTTTTGCTGCTGAGTTGGAGTTGTGTTAGTGCTTGTCTTCGTAATACATACTTGTTTGACTATTTTCTCTCCCAAACAGCAACGGACTGAATATTACTCGGATGTATCGTCCTTTAAGAGAGTACGGCTTTCAAGGAGCAACTGTTTGGCGAGAAGCAGAAACCTAGTATGCTAAGAGCATGATACCTTACGTTTGTGTGTGGCAAAGTGGATATGCTGTTTAACATGGGTTCTTAGTATGACGCCCCAGCAGGGGTATGCATCTTGAAACAATGTGGTCGATTCTGCTTAGGTGCTTTGTATTTCCTCCTCACTTGTGTGTACGCTTATAAAAAATGTTTTGCTTTTCCTGCCGCTGTTGGCGTCCTGCTGTGCCGTCGGCCACGCAGCTTCTTCGTAGTATCTTATTACCGCCCTGGTAATTTCCGTTTCCTAAGGATGTGCGCTGCCTGCCCAGTATGAAGTGTTTTCAGGATAAAACATGTGGACATTTTCTGTAACAGAAAATCATGTATTGACATTTATTGCCGACGGGAAACATTTTTGGTGGAGTGGCTTATCAAGCGGTGTGTGCGGCTACCCTTTACTCCATGAGCGCGGAGCCGAAACAGAGTATGTAGATATTCTGATATTGATAAATGCACGCGGCACTATCGACAGAGGGTGATATGCAGCATCATGTTGCCTGTTCACATATCTTGGCGCTGCATGCCAAACGTGCCGTGAACACTCAGCGCAAGCCTGCCCAGAGATGACGACATTTTGACGCTTTGTGCCTTTCCCGCACCAATCCCCTGAAAATGCAGGGCATGCAACTAGACGTAGCAAAGTTTGTACATTTGCTGACGTTGCCCCCGAAGAGCGGACAACAGGCACGCTGGCATATTTTGGGAACTACGCGATCTGCACATGAACGGATCACGTCCACTACCTAACCCGAGAATACGGGCTTTAATAAGATCTTTATTACGACGCATTGTGTGGACATTGTATTGGGATGAAACGTACTGTATTGGCAGGGAGTACGTTGCTTGCGCAGTGCCAGAGGCAGGCCTATTATTGACTTGAGCCGCCATGAAACTGAAAAGCTGATGCCGTTGTGTCTATTTTGCGTTTCACAGCAACGACTCATCATGCAGAACCGCTCTCTACGTGTTTTCATGTCACGTTTTACGCAGCACGATGGTCAACAAATGCGCCAACTCTCTACCAGGTGGTGCGTCAAGCAAACGAAACGTCCGCGAACACTTCACCGTGAATATTTTTCTAGAGGGATAAGCCAAATCGCATTGCTTTTTCTAGCGCAGGTAACAGCATGCTGCATCTCTTCCAGTGACTGCCGGGCGTGCATTCGCATTTTTAGTTGCTCCAATAGTTTTTGTGTGCAGCATTACAATGGAAAACTTCGAGATTCTGCTCCGCCACTGACGGCAGTCTTCAATGCGCGTTGTATGGTATCCTTATATACTTACCAATGTAGAAAAGCGTTTGGCATGGCAGTGAACATGTGCAGTTAGAAACAAGCAATTTGCTAGGGAAGTAGCCAGGAGAAAAAGCCACTGCACCTGCAGGAAGTATGTGGATGGCGTACACGCCAAGTAGCGAGCAAAAATGACAACTATGTTCTACGGGTAAACAGTTATCGTAGGGTCTGCGGATTGGTATGTTGGTCACCATTGGCGTACCGATGTGCATCAACGTCGGCTCTGAAGAACGACAGCCAGGCGCAACTCTGGCAGCCCCCTTGTTTTCAGTGAAGGCGGCAGAGATAATACGTGAAACCCTTTGGTATACGTTAAGGTAATGCCAGCTTGCTCCATGTTACAGCAACTGGATTGTGCAGCAATGTCATTCAGGACACACGTGACCTAGAGTTTAATGCCACGTTCTTGCTTCAGTGTACGGACGTGAACACCTTCCTCCCGCTGTTGAGCACGCACGCACTATCCTTGCATGTCAAGTTGTCGTCTGGTGTAAGGCAGTGCGGCACGCAAGCGATTCTTGCCTCTTGCAAAATAACCCTGAATTCGACCAGGAAAAAGCGGTAATGCAGCAGGAATACTCAAAAACGCTCTGCAGCGGCTGAAATATTCGCTAGTCGCCTAAAGCACCCGTTGCAATCCGTTGTTCGCCATCCATGATTACTTCACCTCCTTTTTAGCGCCCTTCATAATAAAGGCATCTTCAGCTATTAAAAAATCCTCTACCCAGGCATGAACACTTGTAGTGCATATTTGCCCGACTGCCCGGCGAAATACGCGCGGGAGTTTCCAGGTTGTGCGTTTCAAAACTCTCTGGAGGGATTTAAAGTGTTTTAGCTCCTTTTATACCTGTCTAGAGATAATGTACGTATATTTGGGTGCTTGTGCTATCTAATATGCTTCACCTGAAGACTTTGAAATGGACTATCCATTTTTTCAATGTATGCGTAGCATAGTATACTCTGGAGTCGCATTGCAGTCTATTGGCCAGGATGCTGCGCGTTTGAAACTGTTCACCATACAGACTCTGGTGGCTTTGGCAGCTTCTTAATAGGCTTTGCGCGGAATCTCCATTAATATCACCGTGGCTTGTATACCGTCAGATTTGGGGAAGGTCCCATGCGAAGGACAAGGGTATACAAAGTTTGTGATTTGCTGCAGGTGAGCCGCCCTGTATTAATGTTCTTCGAATTACAAAAGTATGCGACAGCTAAGAACAAGTACTTCCGTAGACTGTGAGCGCCATTCCCATCAGGGCCTGCATTGCAACATGCAACTTCCGCTCCCTATAAGGAAACCACCGCCCTTAGTGGCATTCCCACTGATGTGCATGGATAGGCTTTCTCACTGTTTGCATGCAAATACATGCATTACGCTTGCAGCTTGTTGATATCTGCAGAGCACGTTGCTGTGCACAAAAACCTGAAACACAGCATGGCTCATGCTGTTTATACCACAATGTTGCGTTCGGTGCAGACCGTTGTGATCGCCGTGGATTGGCACAGGAAAACCAAGCGATACATTTTGGAGCTCATTTACAGATTGTGGGTTACGCCGGTTCCACTATAAAGGCAACTGAGTAAGTGCCTTTGTTTGCTGTGATGCATTCGGTGGGCCGCATACCACTTTGGCCACATCATTGTAGAGACATACGCTCCTTGGATTGCGTTTGGTGTCGGCTGGCTTCCTTGTCCCGGATTGCAGAGGACGAGCGTTGCCACGCTCGCAGCCCCCCTGAGCGGCTGTCCTAATTAGGAGTAATCGCAGCACGACAGCCATGGCAGGTTCCCCCGCACCGGTCGTGAAATATGCTGCAAGATACATTGAATGTATAACGAGTTTTTCTGTTGCTCGTAGTGCTCACACGATGGCGCTCCCCGGCTGGATACTATCTGGAGACGAGACAGCCTGCTAGCACTTCTAGGGTGCGGACACCAGCCTTGCGGCGCAGCTGCAGGCCAGAACAGAAACTGTTGACTTGCATATTCGGGATGTCAGCTAGTGCGTTTCGAGGCGGAACACGCTAGTAGCAAACCACAATTTGTGTGCAAATACCAAAATCGTCGAAAAATGAGAAACGTGGAAAGGAAGGAAGCCTAAGCCGTCCCTCTGTGTGCACAGCTCCTTTGCAAACAGCTCCTTTGCAAATAGTCTTAATGCTGCGTGCTGCCCTAACGGCCAGGAAAATATGCTTTGATGTAGATGCGGATCCCTCACTCAATGAAGTCTTCTTTTGGTCTTCAAACTTACTGGAAAGCAGCACATTGCCTCCCACATGGAGCTTTGACATTCGCCGCTTGTTTTTTCACGACACGCAGGCGCCTCTTACTTGATACCATTGCCGTCTGGTTACCAGTGTAGATGTCCTTGCGTGCACCATCCTCTTCAAGGGAGCTTACCGTTATTTGCAAAGTCGCTACGCCGTGCTCTGGGTTTTTCCGTCCGCTGCATTACCAGAGAACGCTGCCTTTCTGATAGTGCAGGAAGTACGCTGGGTCCACCTTGCAACCTAAAGTTCGGCGCCGTATGAGCAAGCAAGCACGCGCAGTTTCACGCGTCTTTCGCACTTTATGCTTGAGACAGTGCTCAGATGCCTTGCACGGTCTGCGCAAAGCAATCCTCACCCGTCTTCTACGAATGGTTAATGGCTTGTTAGCTAAGCTTTATACACCGATTTGCGGTTTGTGGAACCTTTGCCGCGATGAACCTCAGGCGTAATCTTTCATAGGTATTTTTCTTATCTAGATGTAGCACCTGTTTTTCTGTCAAAGTGAAATTGCAAATTCCGTCCAGAACGAATACGAAGAATTGGCCCAACTTATCTATTCCGATTTGGGATCACGCGTTCATATGCTTCTAAGTAAAATACGTTGCACGCCGACTGTCTCTTGCTGCCCGGCAGAGAAAGCCAGGATACGTCATACACTCAAAAGGGGGCGAATTATGGTGCCTCCCAAGAAAGTTGAGGCACAAGAAGTGCGTGGCATTTCTCAGGTGCAGACTAATCCCTCTTCTGAATCATAGCAAGTGCGTCAATAGCCCACTCGCAAGGAAATCGAAGACAAAGCAGTTTTTGATACTGACAGCGTGCTCTTAATATGCATACCTGTTTAGGTTGGCGAATTTCTCAACGGAACCTGTGCTGCGGTAAGTCTTCGGCGTCTTTGAATGATGATAAGGGTTTTTGGATTGCTAATACATGCTCACGGTCCTGCGGACCTTCCGTTGCATCTGCGAGGTAACACTGTCAGTGCAACTGGTCATCTCCTACTTGCTAGCAGCCGTATGATAAGATGCGGCGACTTTTTCAGGTTATATTGCAATATGCTCTGCAATAGGATAGGAAAGCATGAATGGGAGGACCAAGTGTCCGTGCGGTGTTGTGCATTGCCCTCTATCGTGGCAGAATACAGAGCACTCTCAGTGGCGGTGCTTTCTCTTGCAAAACACATTTTTGTTCTGGTCACTGCAGTAATCATTCACCTGGAGAAGCAGGAAGTTGTGCGAATGTGTAGAAAGTGGGTCACGGGCTCCCTCCAACGTACTTGTGGTGTTCACTTGCCGACTGCACTTGTAGTGAGCCACCTTGATGCGCAAAAGCTTGACGCTGCGGCACATTCTTGTTGTGATATCAGATATCATCAACGGAGTGCCTTCAAGAGCTTGCCAAACACTTCCATATTTGCTGTGTGCGCGAAAAAGTACGAAAATCATTTCTTCAACTTTTAAGTTAAAGCGCACACGCTTACAGACACAAGCTTGCCACGATAAACAATTTCTCAGTTGCGATTGCCTTTGCTTCTAGATTGTTCGTTTCTGAGCCCGACAGGGCATTCTAAGAGACGCATGCTGGGATACAAGTGGCGGTTATTATAGATTTGCTGAGTATATTTGTAGCTTGCGTTTCACCACGGTGTTTTGCTAGTAAGGGAATCTCTGGCTACGGCTGTTCTGTGAACCATGCAGTGCTGTACAACGTTGGAACCTGGCACATATTCTCTAGATCGTCGAGCTCCGTTTCTGTTAGCCGCGCGCTCAGTTCGTAGGGTTTAGGCATTTGAGCTTGTTTTCTAGGCGCTGTTTGAAAGTGTTGTGGCACTTTCTACACCTGACGATAAATGCACAGAATCGAACCACCGTGCTATGAGTGGAGCAGCTGCATTGTGCTGTTTGCTGTCCACACAAGGATGCATGGTGGCTGATTCCGAAACCTGCGTACCATGTGGTGCATTGTTGTTATAGTTTCATAGATACGCGGCATTCTTACTCTACACATCTGGATCTGCAGGCAGTGGGCCGCAGATCTCATATGAGGAATTGGATGAGGAATCTGAGTAGTCTACACTGTTAGAATAATTGTATGCGCTTCCCCATATATGATATATGCATACGCAGTTTTGCGGAGGAGCGGTGTAGACAATGAGCACACGATCACACTCTTAGCTGGATCGGTTTCGGCAGAGGTCGCCGCACACGCTGCTTGATCAGTGGAATCCGGGACATTCGGCGTCCTTCGTGAGTGGTAAGCGTGTAACAGCAGTACATTTGACCACCAGTGGGCAAGGAGTTTGTATCAGGTTCGCCCCGCTAGCAAAGAACTTCTTCCAGCCGTATAAACCGTCAATCCTTAAGCCGTTTCTGTACTACGAAATCGTCAGTTGATATCGCTGCGCCTGAAGAAGGATACCACGATCATCGCCAGGGCCCTTATTTAAACCAAGGAAGTACGACAAATGGTTAATATTGCATCGGTATCGCTTGACAGTCACAACGTAAGCAGAGCAGCGTGCTGAGCACGTTTTGGGGAACGTTTTGGCACACTAGTGGGGGTGTAACCGTATCAAATGATGAATGCTGCAGACGCTGCTGCGAACATGTGAGTCACCCGTGCCGATTTTATTGTTAGCCCATCTGTATTTTTGTTTACTGTCTCCTATACCCGCGTTGAAATGCTTTGCTTGCGTAGCAGTGCTTGCACCGAAGATTGGCCAGCCAGAGGCAAAGCATTGCACGCCATGGTGCTGCTGTCAACTGTCGTTCATTCCCTGTATCGACTCCGTTCAACTGGATACGTAAGGATTGGTGTCTTACTGCACCACTGCTGCTGTCCGTAAACTGCACTGAACTCGACATGCAACTGAAACCCCATCGCAATAGACGTGTTGCATATCAAACTCTTCCTGGTGAAACGATTTACGGCCATTCTGGGGTCAGTTCGTCAGTCTATGGATAACGAGCACAAACATAGTTGAACTGGTCAAGCAAAATGCGCATGAACTATTCTGTGGTATATATATATACCCTTAAACACA
>CAJFCY010000499.1:0-13787 GCA_904066265.1 Eimeria zaria
TGCTGCTGGTGTTCTGTGTTGCTGCTGTTGGTGGTGCTGCAGGAGGTGGTGCTGCTGTTCATGTGGCTGCTGCTGGTGTTTTTGCTGCTGCTGCTGCTGCCGCTGCCTTTGCTGTTACTGTGTTGGCTGCATGCACAAGCTTCTGTGTCGACTTGCGTCGTGATTGTTTGTCGATTGTGTGAATTTTTGGGGTGTACTTACAGATACAGCAGCCAGAAGAAACAGAAGCTGCAGCTGCTGCTGCGCTGCTTAACCAGTGGTGCTGCAGCGTCAGCCAGCTTTCTGTACATTTGCAGGGAGCTCTTCCTGAAGCACCTGAATATGAAGCGACTCCTAAATAACATGTTAGGAGCTTGTAGTAACCAGTTGCTGCTCCAGCAGCAGCAGCAGCAGCAGCTTCTGCTGCTGCTGCAGTTTCTGCTGCTGTTGCACTGTTGCACTCTCAAGGCAACGGCAGCTGGTGTAGGTGCTTCTCTAGCACTAGCTGCTGCCGCGCTTCTGCAGCGCTAGCTGCTGCAGGGGTGTTGCTGTGTTTTTGCCACACCAGCTGCTGCAGTGCTGCTGCAGCTGAGAGGTAGTTCTAGGGGGGCATCTGAGTCGCGTTATGCGGCTGTTTGTCCCTGTCTGCGTTTGGAAGTGGCTATAGGAAGTTGTTTATATAGTAGGACCGCAAAACTGCAGCAGCAGCTGCAGCAGCAGCTGCTGCAGCTGTAGCCAAGGGAGCAGCAGCAGCAGCAAATGCAGGCTTGACGGGTCCTGTCGTTTGTTGTGGCTGTTGTTTGTTTTATTTTGTTAAGAGCTTCCCGTGCAGCTGCTGAGGCTGGCAGCCATAAGCACTGGGTAATACAACCAGCTGTTACAATAGCTACAGGCAGCAGCACTGCTGTTATTAGCAGCAGCTGCTGCTGCTTCTGCTCATGTTCATGCTGCTGCTGCTGTTGCTTACTGTCGTTACAGCACGAATTAGTTTAAAAATAGTGTAGGTTTTTAGCGTAGACAAACAAAGTCAAAAAACGCTGGGGTGTATGGACACCTCAGGAGATTTGATTCGGTTGCTGCAGCAGCAAATAGCAACAGCTACCAGCAGAAGCTGCAGCAGCAGCGCAAAAGCTTAATGGATCTGCTGCAGGTAAGCTGCAGCAGCAGCAGAAGAGAACGACAAGCTGCAGCCGTAGCAGCAGCAACCATGCGAAGCGCAGCAGCAGCAGAAGACCGGGTTGAAGAGCAGCTAATTGCCCAGACAATCCAGCTGCTGCTGCTGGTTTTACACAAGTATGCGGGGAGCTGCTTGCCGCCTTTGTTGCTGCTGCTGCAGTTGCTGCTGCTGCTGCTCCAGTTGCTGCAGTCGGGAGAGGGCTGCTGCTAGGCGTCCCTGTAGGGCCTCCTGCTGGTCATTAGCTTTCTTGAGTTCTTGTGCTGCAGTGGCAAGCTGCTGGATGAGTTGCTGCTGTTGCCTTTGCTGCTGCTTTTGCTGCTGCTTCTGCTGCTGCTGCTGCTGCTTGTGGCGCAGCTGCTGCTGTCGCAGTCGCCTACGGTAGTCTTCAAGCCTCATGCAGGTGTCTCTGCTGCTGGCTTCATCACGAAGGGAAAGGCTGTGAAGGTCTGCGTCCATGGCGTCTAAACACTTGGTGCAGTGCTGCTGTTGCTGCAGCAGCTGCTGCATAGGTTGCTGCTGCTGCTGTTGCTGCTGCATGAATTGCTCCCGTTGTGCAGGTTGCCTCTGCTTCTGCAGGAACTCCTGCTGTTCTTGCTGCTGCTGATGGCGCGCAAGGTGCTGCTGCTGCCCTTGTGCCTGGGCCCGCTGCTGCTGCTGCTGCTGCAGTGCATGCTGCTGCGCTGCATGTAGCAGCAGCTGCCGCCAAGGCCGCCGGCAGGCAGAGCGCTGCAACGCCCGGCAGAAATTCCTGAGGACAATACCTGCGTACAGCTGCCGCTGCTGCAGCAGCTGTTGCACTCGCGGGGGCTGTGTCTCCTGCTGCTGCCTGTCATTTTGCTGCTGCTGCTTAGAGAGAAGCTGGAGTTCCTTGCTGCTGCTTTTCTCTCCGTGCAGAGGTACATTCAGTTTTTCTGTTGCTGCCAGCTTGTAGACAGCTGCAGCAGGGACAGGCGCTGCTTTAACAGCAACCGTTGTTGCAGCAACCGGTGCATCCGATGAAGCTGAAGTGGTTGACTCTGTCGCAGCAGCAGCAGCAGCAGCAGCAGCGGATGCAGCTGACTCTGCTTCGGCTACAGATGCCAGAACTTCACCAGCATCATCTAACTGTTTTAAGGTGTTAGGTTCCTTGTGCTGCTGTTGCTGCTGCGGAAACTGCAAATGCTGCTGCTGCTGGAGCTGCAGAAGCTGCTGCTGACTACGGCCACCAGCACTTTCTGAAGTGTATGCCACAGCAGGCACAACTTCAGCAACGATTAAATGCTGTAGAGACTGTTGCTGCTGCGTTTGCTTCTGCTGCTGCATGTTATGCTGTGTCTTCTTGTGTTGCTGAAGTTGCTGCTGCCGAATCTGCTGCCGCTGCTGCTGCATCTGTTGCTGCATCTGTTTCTGTTGCTGCATCTGCTGCTGCATCTTCGGCTGCTGCATTTGTTTCTGCTGCTGCTTACCAAGGTGTGCCGCCTGCGGGCGGAGTGCCTGCTGCGTGTGAGGCCGCTGCTGCGAATCTAGAGAGCCCCTAGGGCAGGATAAGGTTGCTGCTGCTACTGCTCTCATGCTTCCTGTAGTGCTGCTGCTGCTTCTGCAGCAGCAGCTCGTACTGCGACTCCTTTGTGGTGCTGCTGTTGCTGCAACAGGGAGGCATGCTGGTCGAGAGGCCCTTCCATAAACAGGTCTTCGCTGGGCCCCCCAGCTGCTGCAGCGTGCAGCAGCAGGGGAATCAGCAGCAGCAGAAGCAGAAGCAGTAGTGGAAGCAGCAGCAGCAGCAGCAGCAGCAGCCCCTCCTTTGGGGCCCCACGTGCTGAAGCGGAGCCGTGTTGCAGCGCCTACGTCCCACTCGCTGCAATGACGTGCTGCAGGCCTGCCTGACATAGCTTCATCTGCTGCATCTGCTGCTGCATCTGCTGCATCTGCTGCTGCTGCTGCTAAACGACGTCTGCCGTAACCGCGTCCTGCTGTGGCAGGTGCAGCAACGGGAGAAGCGCTGTCCCCCGCAGCAGCAACAGCAGCAGCAGCAGCAGCAACAGGTCCCCCAACACCATCGGCAAGAGCCTCCAGCCCTGCAGCAGCCAATCGCCCGCGCGGGCGATTGGCTGTGGGGCTGCAGCACCTAGTGCAGCTACAGCCGTCACTGACTGCAGCACAGGCACGTCGTTGATGCTGCCACTGCTGCTGTCGCTGCTGTTGCTCGTGTTGCTCCTGTTGCAGCTGCTCCTGCTGCTGCTGGTAGTGGTGGTGGGGGTGCTGCTGTTGCTGCTCCTGCTGCCGCAGGTTGTGTTGTTGCGGGCGGCGCACACACACCCACGAACCGCGAGATCCGGCTGTGCTGCTGCTGCTGCTGCTGTAGTTACCACTGCAGTAATCAATGCTGCTATTGTTGTTGCTGCTGTTGTTGCTGCTGCTGCGGGTCGGGTTGTCGTGCCTCTGGCGTGTGCTCTGCAGTGTCAGTGGCTCCGCCGCCGCCGACGCCGCAGCAGCAGCAGCTGCAGCAGCAGCAGCAGAAGCAACAACACCAGTTTCTGCCGTTGCTGCTGCTGCGCAGTTATGTGGCCTGCTGTCTTCTTGTAGCTGAGGCAAAACCCCTCTGCGGTGAAGAGAATGAACAGGAAGAGAAGCTGAGCTGCTGCTCTCACCCGCTTGCTGCTGCACTCCCAAGGGGGCCCCCCCTGGGGGCCCCTTGGGAGCTCCCCTGAATGGCGCTTGAAGCAGAGGGGCCCCCTTGATTTGCTGCAGAGATGTGGGTGCACCTGAGCTGCTATGGAGGTTGCATGCATGCAGCGCTGCGCACGCAGTCCTGGATGCGGTGTAGCCGGTTGCTGCTGCTGCTGCTGCTGCTGTAGCTGCTATTGCCGTTACTGCTGCTGCTGCCGCTGCATCGGCTGCTGTGTAGGTGGCTGCATGCGTCGCCATGCGGGAATGGGGCGGCGCTTGGATGTAACAGGACTCCGTGGGCAGGACAAACCTTGCCTGGCCTCCCGAGATGCTGCCGATGCATTTGCTGCTGCTGCTGCTGTTGTATCTGCTGCTGCTGCTGCTGTCACATCTGCTGCTGCTGCTGCTGCTGCTGTTGCTCAAGCTGTTCCGCCTGTTGCCATCGGCGCGGTTACCGCCTTTCTTTCGCTGAATGACAAGCAGGTGAGGCCGCTGCAAAGGCAAAACCTCGACGCCCTGTTTGCCCTCCATGTCCCCCTAACAAAGCAGCAACTGTTCTGTCTTATGCTGCTACCTGATAGCTGCTGCTGCTACTGTTCCTGTTGCTGCTACTGTTGTTTTTGCTGCTGCGGAGGCTGCCGCTGCCTCCTCCCGAGGCTGTCTCAGGCTGAACGCCCCAGGGTCTCAGGCCGTCGTGCCGTGCTCTTCTCTAATATAGATCTACACGAACTGGGGATGAAGGCTAGCTGGGCCCCTTGGCTAGCCAGCTAGCCGTAGAGAGGCCTTGAGGCGCTGGCTGCATGTCGTGGGCATCCGCAGGAGATGGACGGAGAGCTACAGAGGCGAAGTCGGAGGATCTAAGCAGATAAGGAGAATCAATTCGTTGAATCTAGGGTTTAGAGTTTAGGGTTTAGGGTTTAGGGAGCAGCAGACAACAGGCAGATGTAGCGGGGCTGCTTCTGTCGGCTGCGCGAGGGCCGCTGTGTATGCAAAAGTCTAGGAAATTACGCGGCTGAGGTGAGGAGAATAATTAAAATAAATGATAACGGAAAACAAATAAATTGTTTTGAAGGAAGATTAAAGAACAGCCGCCCACCGCCGTAGAAGGCAACAATCTGGCGGGGGGGGCCGGTGTAGCCCCCCGCTGCAGGCGGTCGGGGCCCCCAACAGTATGAGAGGGGGGCCCCTCGGAGGTACGCATAGCTGAGGAAACACTTGCACATAAAAATATTTAACAGATATACTGTATGTTTGTGAGGATAAGGGTTGGTGTGAACAACAAAGTGTACAAGTCATCACTGCAGTGCAAGAAGTTGTTGTTGTAACGTGCAGCTGCATTCGATTCTAGTATTATTATTTTATATATATATGAAGAGATAAGGATATAGTGGCATTTAATTATATAAACTCCATAATATTGTTTGTGGAGTGTCGCCAGCTGAAGTGGAGCAAGAATAGCTAGGTTGTGTTTCGTACAAGCTGACTGTAACATGCCTTACGTGCAGTCGAGCTGTGCACGGAGTGCACGGCTCAACAGTTGAGACGTTCAGACATGCGCTTTAGCCGTGTACACAGACTGGGGAGTAGACTACCTACCAATGGAGAAGGATGTGTTGAACAACTGCCTAGTGAGTTATCACATGCAGCAAAAAGGGGCTTGGATGTGTCTAGATATGGGGCTGCCGTGCAGCACGAGTTGCAGCGAGGTGCGCTGCAACATATGCCGGGCTGCCCCAACTCCCCGTGCTTAGGCAGCCGAGCGGCAGCGCTATGGTTGCCTGAGCTCTGGGGAAGGAGGTCAGCTGCTTTTACGGATTCTTTTCTTAAAAGTACTTTGCTTTTTCGCAGCTCACGGTAGTCTTTTGATAAGATCAAGGACTCTCGTTACATGCAGTTGAGGGGCGTACTCCTACTAGTGCACAGACTCCATACTAACGGAGATGGATATGCTCAGCATTTGCCTATTGAGTTAGTGCTTGCAGGGGGCTTGGATGTGTTTACATGTGGGGCTGCCGCGCATCACGAGTTGCGGCGAGGTGCGCTGCAGCATGTGCTGGGCTGCCCCTCTCGCTGCGCATAGGCAGCCAAGCTGCAATGCCATGGATGCCTAAAGGCTGGAGTAGCAGGTCAGATGCTTTTACAGACTCCCTTCTTGTAAGCTTTTGGCTGTTTCGCAGCTCACGATAGTCATCTCATAATATCAAAGACTCTCGTTACACTACCCTTGAGTGGGCAGCCGTGCGTAGGCAGCGGAGAGGCAACGCAGTGGATGCCTAGGGGCTGGGGAAGTAGGCCAGATGCTTTTAGGGACCCTCTTCTTATAAGCATTCGACTCTTTCGTAGGTGATGAAAGTCATCAGATAAGATTAAGGACTTTTGTTACACTCTCATTACACAGCTTATGCTACAGGTTGTAACGAGAGTCCTTGATGTTATCGAAGGACTACCGTGAGCTGCGAAAAGGCCAAATAAATAATAAGAAAAGAGTCCGTAAAAGCAGCTGACCTCCTTCCCCAGAGCTCAGGCAACCATAGCGCTGCCGCTCGGCTGCCTAAGCACGGGGAATTGAGGCAGCCCGGCATGTATTGCAGCGCACCTCGCTGCAACACGTGCTGCGCGGCAGCCCCATATCTATACGCATCCAAGCCCCCTTTTGCTGCATGTGATAACTCAATAGGCAATTTTTGAACACTTCCTTCTCCGTTAGTAGGTAGTCTGCTCACCAGCCGGTGTACACGTCTGGACTGCACTAAGGGGCACGTCTCAATTGCACGTAGGGCATGCTACACCTGTTGTACAGCTTATACAGGGCGCTTAGAAACAATGCAAATTTCACCCAGTGTATAAAATTACATTGTTATTGAATCGAAGCACCATTTCAAATTGATAAGCTTTAATCCGACTTGTTCCTCCTAAATTATTGAACAGGGCTAAACGCACATCGGCAGGTAACTAAAGTGAGCAGGTGCATCCCCGCAAGGTTGCTGCGTGGATATTAAAAACTTATCAACAGTGTCACCAAACTACAGCTTATAAATGTTTCCATAGTAAGCAGTGTATGCGGCTCTTACTATGGTGAGATCGCTCAGCTACCTGTTGACCCTCTGCATACTGACTTGGCGCAAATTCGCCACATACACGCCAAATACCCACTAAATATTTCGGCTGGTCCGTAAGACAGTCAAAAAATATCAAATTGTACTCTATTTCCTGACTCCCGTCTCAACTTCTAGAAAGGAAGCAAGAAAATAACTGACAAGCAGATCCGCTTGTTGGTCAATCGGCGAGTCCGGAGCTGGCCAAAGCCAGCCCCAGAGCGCGTGGAGCTGGCAACTCTTGGAGTAATACTGTTTATCACTTGTCTAAAGTTGTTAGGTTCAAACCTATTATTTTTTACTCTCTCTGTCGGGTTGATTTCAAGTGGTTTCATCGTTAGCAGCATTGGAATGCTTGCACACATGGGTAAAACGTTTCTCCTTGCTCTCATTACCAACTTCTCCTCCGCGGTGCTTATTCTCGGCTTGTAAAACCCACAGTGTCTCCCCCCATACTCGGCGCATCACCATGTTCCTGTAGTTTCAGCTTCAAAATGTATGCTTTCATATTATTTATTTTCGTTGCCGTTGCGCCAGTCGCTGCGCCCAGCGGCACTGTGCTCCACACGGGCACTCCAAATACCGTCATTGAAGTATTTCCAGATGAGGTTGGGTTGGAAGGAGATATTCGGAATGACTCCAGAGGAGACGGCGTTGAAACAGCTGGAACGCAGGAAGAGTTTCCTGGATGCGATGAAAATATATTCGCACAGATGGTCCAGCGCTCAAACGCCAAAAGGACGCTTCAAAATGTTGCTGTTTTCGCCTCCAGTGTTACCATCTCCGTCTTGGTACTACAGCTCTTGATAGGAATGCTGACCGGAAAAAGAACAGCGGATTCACAGACGAATGCTGTCACAGGGGGAGAACCTTCTTCCGTAAGTTGCTGTCTGTGAATCAACTCGCTTCAGTATCACGGAATCGTTGGCTTTACCAGGAAGCCAGTAGCATAGTACAATAAAGGCCCCTTAATGAGGCACGCTATAGATGTGCTCTATAATCCTATGAATCAAGGTGGTGGCACTGCGTAGATGGATACACAGGGCGCATCGCAGTGTGAGATGGTGGAGTGTGGCTGTTGGAGAGCTCTTCAGAAGATGTGCCTGACGCGGTCCCACTCTTCTAGACGATTCCCTCACGCTACACTAGTGCAGTGCTTTGCGTAGTTTCCAGCGGGAATAGCCTGGCTAGCTTCATTTGGCTCGGTGGAAACCGCATAAAGGGAAGTATTTTAATGGGCAGCGACTGGATGCATCTCTTCTCCGTCAGGCATACGGTCAATGTAGTGCTGTTCGAGAGAGCACGACAACTGTCTTTGCTTGTCGTTTAGCTTGCGGGCTATTCCCGGCTGGATATACACCGGTATTGTTCGCAACCGAGCACTTCTCGTGAAAGCGTTTTCTATTCACTATCTGCATATTCTGAACAGGTCATTTTGCGCAGAGGTTGACGCCAACCCCCAAACCAGCAACCGTGAATTTGACGCTGTTTTGGCATTCACGGTGTAAGGGGAAGAGGGACCGACGTTCTCATTGCACTGGTGGAACGCACGGTTGTTAAGGGGACGCTCTTGCATCAGCTGCAGAAAGTGGTCATTGCTTAGAAGCCTCAAGTTCTCATGATGGCTGTGGTCATTTGTCGCGGGAGGCGTCCGCATCCTGGTTTGCACTGCAGATCAAGCTGTGAGATGGCTCAATGATATTGTGCTTCCTCCGTTGGTTGAGTGCCCTCTCGGCGTAAAGAAGATGAACTTCAGCTTTTGTTCTGAACACTAGCTTCGCCGTTGTGCATCGTTTGGTGTTTTCAGTTATCTCTTGAACTGGTAAATATGTATTCATTCATCTGCCCTCTTAGCGGCCTCTGCATATTGCGCCGTCTCCATCTGTGATTCAAATGATACATGACGAATGAGGTGAGCTGGATTGTGTAGTGGTGAAGGGAGTGAAGAGCTCCTTTTTTTCGCCGGCGGATTTCTCCATGGCTTCTGTGGCTGCGTCAGTTGCTCATGCAATACCACGTCACGAAAAGGAGCAGGCGCTTTTCCGTGAGAAGTATACCCCCTGTCACGGCGCGTGCTTCTATGCGATTTCTAGGAAGTGCGTCGCCATCAGAGTATACTTAAGTGAATGTTCGGAACGACAGCGATGCGAAGTGGCCTTTTTAGCATCATTAAGCGTGCTCCTTCCTTTGATTATTCTGGTAGGGGGACTTTTGTGTTGGGGCATACTAGTTTGTGGAAGTCTTTCTCTGGACATATGGAGAGATGCCTTTCAAAGCAGATGTCACAGCATTTTTGGAAAGGGGGCGAGCTTTCACGCACATGCGAACTTTGTAAACGCACGGCTTCGACAGTTTTGAGAATTAGCAACGTCATGGATGACAGTGCAAGCAAACGCTGGTGAATCAAACAGCGAACGCAGCGTAAGAGCTGCCGAAAATGGACTTTTTCGTCTAAGCACCCCTCTTAGTGTTTGCTGGTGTGCTGATTGTGGTGAACAAGGACCCGATATAATGACTTGCGTGGATTGCTTTCCAGAGCAAAGCTGGCCATCTGGCCCGAATTTCCTTCTGGCGTGAGTTGCAATCGTGTTGGCGGCGGAGCCCCGTACGGCGACAATTAGTTTTGCGCCTGTGCTCGCAGGGACTGCCTGCTTCTCTTGGTAATGGTGGTATCCTGCACATGTAGTTATGGGAGGCCAAAGGACCAACACTGAGTTGTGATGGCAATGAGCTTGAAAAATGAGCTGCATTCGTCTTACTGCGGTAGCCTGAATACATTGTGGGCAGCACACTAAAGCTTTTGATGCTTAAGTACGGTATTCATTCCCGTGGCCTAATGGAAAGCGAGCAACCTCGTTGTGCTCGCCACTGTGCGCAGGCGGAAGGCGAGGATCTGCCGGGAACGTGAAACGCTTTTTCGCATCGGCAACGAGCAAGAGTAACCCAATAAACTAGTTGTGGCATCTTGTGCCAAAGCAACCACGCGCAAAATCCTTCAGATATCTGTAGGCAAGAACACTCTACAACAGGCAATTAGATCTTTTGGGCCAAGTACTACGGGCGGCCTTATTACGGGTAGTGGTGTGTGCGCATAGTTAACAGTTTCCGTGTCAGTGTTTTCTCAACACCGTATTGCGCTGTGCGGGAGGAAAAGAAACAACCGAAGTGTGCATCAGTGCTGATTCTGTAATTGCGTATCCCCTCTCGGCTGGGCGACTCGTGTCTCACCTGTAGAAGGCTCCATCGGAAGGGTACTCATGGTTGCTGGCGGTGACCAGTTGGCTCAGAACCATCGTGCATGGTGCATGTCACAGAGTCCTATGCTGAGCCCATATCGGTGGAAAAATGAAAATAAAGCCAGCAATCATCACCCATAGGTGCTCATGTTCGGTTGTTTCCTCGTCTTCTGCTTGCGGAGAAGACGATTGTTGGATCCAGTAATAAACATAAACTTTGTGAACCATAGGACACTAAACGTACGCAGTTGCAAGCTTAGACCTGCTCAGGCTTTTTTGTTTCAAATACTGATATAATCATGCTTCAGGAAGTGTCGGTTGTCTTACGGGGTTCTAGCTTATCTTGATAATGGCTAACCATGAGCGATGCTCGCCTCTCCCAGGCGCTTATAAACACAACATGCGTCACCCGAAAGATGCGGAATGAATGAGTACTATCACCTTGCTGTGAGCCAACGTAGCTGTATCAGTTGGATGTGCTTTTCGTGCTTGCATACATGTGCGATACCCTTGGGATGAAGAGCATTCCCGTGGATTCTATCTTATGCAGCATGCCAAAGTGCCTTCTCTGCCCGTATGCTGCAATTAGTCAGCCATTTCTACTCTACTTGGCTCTGGTAAGGCCAAGTAGCGCAGAAAGCCCGAGGTTCAAGGGCATGCTTACACCTTTGCACACAGCACTGCGCTGCGCCTGCATCTGCATTAGCCAAGTTTGCAGCGCCTCTACAGTCGAGCAGAGAGCCCTGGCTATTGTTGTATATGGTGTAGCAATGTATAGTAGGAGAAAAATCACATGATCGGTATGCCCCTTTTTTCCGCTGCTGTGCTGCCTCCAGTTATGAGAGCTTTTCAAGTGCGGAACCAGTTACTCTCAGGAAAAACCCGAAACATGCTTGTCATAGCTATGCGTTCCGTTGAGCACCGAGCCGGCAAGTAGCAATAACGAGGAATCCTTTTGCTTTCCTGTCATGGCTGACTCCTTGCATGTGGCGGCACGTACTTGCTTTTTAGCCATTTGTCTGCTGAGATAAAATGCGTCGGCAAAAAGCGCTTGTAATATGCTAGACACCTTTTCCAGTGGACGTCCACGTGGAAACGCTTCTGTCAGTATCTGTGATTCGCTGGCGCGTGATGCGCGCGCTTGCCACTGCTCGGAAAATGCCTGTAAATGTACAAGGAGTTCAAATCCCCCATTTTAGGCAGTATAAAACAACATTTAGTTCGCAACAAATTGGTTGTGGACTTCATCGCAAGTTGAAACACGCGCGAGTGTACGGAAGGAGCCGTTCACAGTTGCCCGCACTGCCAGTCTTGGACGAACTTTTAGAGAGGCGTTACGTGGTAAGCACACAACCGCACTCGCAACACCCCTGCACGCTTTGGACGAACGTGTCTGCGGCCTTTTGAACCTGGAATGCATCTCACGTATTTTACACAAAGTATGCGGCAGTTCCGAACAATCTGCACGCCTCTTGGCCGGACGAACAGATGACAAGGGCAGTTATGCACTATTGTAAAAGGAAACACCAGCCAGGCGCCTTCACAGGCACGGCTTCTGCACGTGACTATGAAGGGCCTGCGCATCAGCTCTGCGTGGTCTCAAGGCATTTAAACCTTAACGTCGTGTGTGAAGCTCTCCTGGGTGCAATTCGCATTTTGGCAGCTGCTAAAGTAAACGTATGCTGGCTTTCAGCATGCCGTAGAGGCGGCAGACGGCAATACATTCCTTTTGGTTGTTGGTTGTGGAAGCAATGGTAAATGTTTTTTCCCAAGGTTGGGTGGGCGACTTGTAAGAGAACGAAGTGCGCCAACATGGTGCTTGGTTCATTTCGGGTGAACGGAAATACACTTAATGTCCCATCACTGAGAGCAAGAGCAAACAGAAAGTGCGTTGCGTCTAGGTCTCATGCAAAATGTTCAGTGTACCCCTGCAGCTCTGTAGGGTGCTCGAACGGTTACGCGAAGTACAGCCTGTCACTCCATAATGAACAGATGTTCAACAGAAAAAGAGAGGCTGCACTCCTGAAGTACCTTGGTGATCGCAGTGGCTGGCAGTGCGCATGGCGGGCCACGTCATGCAAGCATTCGCCATGGGTAAGGTAGGGATGTTCTTCAGTCAGGCATGTCCCTGTTTGTGCATTTAGATCCTTCCCAAATTTGCGAAGCATCTGAACTCTCACTGGGTGACAGTGGGAATGTCTTACAACATGGCTGCCGGAAGTACAGATCCATAGGAAGATGCGAAATGGGCTGTTGCTGTTCTTCACATCTGATTGCGTGTAGCTGCGACGCGAAGCACAGACCTGCTGATGAGCGCGCGACATGAGGATGCATAACCCAGGTTGGCAATAGCTTGTTTGTAGATGACGTTGAACTCACCACTGCTCTTTTTGCGAGCATCAACGACACATCGACTTTTTGCCGGCTTCTTAGCCACGCATCGAAAAGATTGAGTGAAGGACTTCACAGAGGGTGGGTCGACGCGGATCCAGATACTGTGTAGGTCGAGCGTTGTGCCAGTTTGTGCATGACTAAGTATATGTATGGATACTTTCGAGCAAGCGCCTGTGCATGTGCGGCACGTATGGGGGCTGCACACGGCTCGCTAGTTGTATTATTGCCTGGATAGCTCGAAGCCTAAGCTGCCTTACAGGAGGTGAGTCGATATACAATTATTACCTGAGAGGTGGGGAGTGCGTGCCACTGGCAGTAAGTACTTTCCTGTTGTGCATTAGCCTAACATCTAGGAAACATTGACAGCGAGTGCAGAAACTGCATCGGGGGTGACGACAACGGATAGGTCTTTGAGTACAGCTTTGCACAAAAGGGTTTTGAAGTTATGTGTTGAATTGGTCGACATCCTCTACGTGCAAGAGCTCTTTTGAATAGATGGCTTGGCGACTGCCAGTCACGCCGGCCAAGGCTCGAAGAGGACAGACTCCTGTGGCGCCTGCTGAGAACCCACCCGTGTGGATACCACGACGCTCAGCAGCAGGTCATGTACCTTCGTGCCGCTGCTCTCTCCTACGGTAGAAAAAATGTAGCTATGCAGAAATCGCGATTCGGATAGGTGGGTTTCCGGAGTGTTGCCCGACGACGGCAGATGCCAAGAGCACCTGCGCCTACCACTTGCCACTCCTACTGAGCACGCCCGCCGTTGTCGATAGTGCCACGCTAGTGCGGACGTTCGAAAAGCAGATGATTTCTTATGCTGAAGACGCATGCTGACCGCGTGAATAACTGGTGCATGCGGCGTTAGGAAGTGAGTTAGGATTACGGGTTAGTCGTACGAATGCAGCAACTTGGAACTCACAATGCAGGTGTTGCCGCCGGATAGCCACGTATGGAGCATGCAATCATGCACTCACCCTGGTTATTGTGTACTGGATGGGCTCAGGTATCGCGTGGACAGCAGCTCAAGACGCTGCCTTCTGGTAATCACAGCACTGCATGCAGCATTTGATGTTAGTGTACGATGGAGCAATCGCTGTTTTCAAGGAGACAATGCAGCGCTTCCTTGACGCACCCAGTTTGACAAGTGTCGGTGTCTCCCAGTTTGTCAATATGGTAGCAGTGTTGCAGTAATCTGCACACTTGATTCTAGTAACTGGCGTCGTACGGCAAACACGGGACAAACTTGTGCAGTGTGGTTCA
>CAJFCY010000500.1:0-13785 GCA_904066265.1 Eimeria zaria
TGACAAAGCACCACAGACGCGCCCACATGATTAACTCGCTTCGATTGCATCAGAGACCTCATAGACCGTTCTAGCGGGTGAAGGCTTATAAGCTCTACGTGCCCAGCAGCCAACTGTGCGCATACTCTCTGGACAAAACATCGTGAGGCTGCAGTGCCAAAAACCTTTTGCAACACTTCCCGTGTCAATGCGTGCGCGCGGACGGCACAAAACCCCAATACTCACCCATGCACCCTCAACAGGCTTTTTATTAAAATGATGCGTATACGTCTGTTGGCAAACACCATTTGCAACAACCGGCGCCCGCGAGCCAACCCACACATGATACAAAATGCAAACCGATGCAGCTTCCTGTATAAAACGTCCACGCCAGATCGTTCATTCCTGGAAGACCAAACAAATTCTAAAATACTCAGTAGGGTCAAAAAACATCACGGTAGTGGAGACCCATGATAGGCTTCCTGTCTGCCTCTGCCTACTATGTTGGAGTGTCATCAACAATTTGCCGTGAGATGCCGTGCTCAATCGAACGTAAGTGACACATTCATACGGTGCAGATATTCCGAACACACAACAGCTTACCTCATCGTGCCAAGCCGCCAACGCCTCCCTGCATTACATATTAGCCTTTCTGTTGATGTACACGAGGAGCAATGGACTCGGCGTCCATTTGTACAAGCAAAATGATGAAATGCACATTTCGTGTTGGCTGCGCTGTCGAAAGCGGCATGCCTGCCCTTTACCATTCCTATCCTAAGCAGAACACCTACCACAGCATCTATGCGGGGTCGCCTTCGCTCAACCTTTAGCGCGTATCACGGCGTCGTCACTTCTCTCACATACCATGTATCGCGTTGCACACCTGATACACCACAAGGTCATTGAAATCGTTTATACTGTCCCTCTCTGTTTCGCCAACGCGCATCGCAGTCCCGAAGTCCATAGCTCAAGTAAAAACAAAGGAAGAGCGCGGGCAAGCGAAACATTCCCTATTTCCTGCTATTATTGCAATGCGTCGAACTTGCATGCATTCTTATACGCATCTATGCACTGCAATCAGACAACCTGAAACGGACACGTAGTCATAAATACGCCGGAGGTGAATTTGCTTGGGGTATTTCAGACTCGCTATTAATTGTTATAGCTGGTACGTTTTCCACTGTCATGACTGTGGCAGGTAAATATCCACATACTTCCTGGGTAAACAGCACGTGATTCCAAAGCCAGTGGAGCCATCCGCACCCTGCCCATCTAGAGATGCGCACACAAACTGCACAGCCTCACAATGCTCAGGCATTTATTCCTCTATCTATCCCCTGGATATTTCGTTTGCACCCGTCAAGAAACAGAAGTGATTCCAACCAGGGCACGGCAACCATGCCGGAGCTTCGTAACAATTGCAGAATGGCGCATCTCGGTGCATAGAATGCCCTTTTTGAGTGAACGTCTGTTGAAAGGCCAAATGCAATTGCGTGTTGAAACATCCAGCAACAGTCACAATCAAGCAAGAGCACAGATAAAGCAATACGTGCTCCGACGCTTCCTCACACTACAGCTCGACAAGTCTGCGCCCATGCACTGGCGCATTCTTTGCGGCTCGCATACAAGCTGCACAGTAGCAGAAGCCATAACCGCGACCAGAATACGAAATTTCCGCTGATGTTCTACATTGGCAACAAATCGTTCTACCTGCTATACTTCTCACGTCGGTGCAACGCTGGCCGCTAATTATGTGCATACTCGCTGGACAAGACAGTGTAGGGTCGGATAAGCAGAGGAGGATCCGCCATGCTACACCTGTACACGAACGAACACAGGCCGCATAGTGTTGTGGCGCTCAGACATGCAGGCCCTGTAGCGCGACGCCAAGTGCCGTCAGATGCCGGGCTAGACCAAAAAATAAGTGAAAGGTTGATATGTTGCACAAATTGCGCAAGCTGAGAAGCGTAGGTGATTTGCTCACAAGCAAGACATCCGAGTACAGTGAGGAGCCGATGCCCGCCTGTGCTACGCAGTAGATACACGGTCACCTCCGGAATGCGCGTGCTATTCCAGGGAGTGTGATACTTGGCTGATGGCACAGGGTACTAAACATCTGGCACAAACCATCGAACAATCGCTGTGTGCGATTTCCACGTGTTGCACTGCATATATTGTGCCGCACCAACTTACTGGTGTTGTCTGTATTGTCAGACTCTACATCGCAATCCATATCGCTTTAGACACCACATCTCAGTAACCATTAAAGAAACGCAAGCAGCGAGCAAAGCGGTCTCTTTCTCACAGTGCAATTGCGCTCTTTACGTATGCTTGCTCATGCGTGTGCCTATTATGAGACACCCTGAAGAGTGTGGGTAACCATAGTTGCGCTCACACAATGAGCTCGCTTCCAAATGCGTACTTCCTGCGCAGGGCACGGAGAACGCCTAACGTCAAAGAAGGAATTGCCGTGAAGGCACGCACACGAACTGCATAACGCCGGAGTGCTTACACATGCAGGACCTCTAGCTTTCCCCCCATATTGTGTATACGCCTGGGCGCAGATGCAGCTGATTGTGCAGATGGCAGACGGACCGAATTCGATCATAATACAAGCTGCAAAATGATGCAACTGGTTGCACGATATGTCCTTGTTGAATCGTTGCTTACTGGAATACCAAGGGCAATCAGACATTTCCGATATTTCCGATATTCCTGACAACTTCCACATAAGAGGGAAATGCGGACCTAGGCCTTGCTTCCCCTTTGCCTTTGCCCACTATGTTGCACCGCCGTCAATATTTTGCCGTTAGGCGGCAAAATATTACAAATTCACAGGCTGCGCCTATTTCGGAAACAAAACTGCTTGAGTAAATTACGAAACCAGGAGCACAGCCTACACCACAAACTTCAGCTTCATTTTGGGTTGCCCAGTAGCTAAAAATTGAGCAAAGAGCTCCGAACGCTCTTGTACTGTCCTCATTATTACTTACACAGTTCCTTCTGGCTGCGCGTCGGTGTGCCGTTGCTGCGTAGACCATGCACCACGACAAAGGCGAAACCGCCACCAATACGACTACACGTTTGAAAGACACCATAGCGTAGTATTTCTGGCATTCAACCACGTGCTGGGATACGCATACACTGCTTCGCCAATTCACTGGCATCAACTGTAATATCAGACATCGGGGATACTATCGTGGTTTTGCAAGAGTTCCCTCGAAAAGCTATATCTCACCCCTAATGCACCCAGCCCCAGTAGAACGAAGAAGGGCAGATCCGTGGCATGACGAGCTCGCACTTCTCTTCAAATTGGACTTTCAAAAAATTTCTCGTATGCGAGTTCGCATCCATGCCTGGATTCAGATATCCCTATACAGGAACGCACCGATAAGCGTGGCCAGAACGCTAATTCGATTCGCTGCTGCAAGCCGGCTACCAAATGCCATTAATACTGAAGGCTTCGCACCACCGCAACTCCTGCAGCTACTCATGTGCATACTTTCTATACAAACAAGCGTGCGTTCGCAACGCAAGAGATACTCTGTCACGTCGGGCCCCTAGAAGTGCACACACAAGTACACAACCCGAAGGTTCTCAGCCATACGTATTTTCAATCTTTGCGCCTAATACTGTGTATAGTTTTATCGAAAACGGGAAGCAAGTACAACAACGGAGAGCGAACCAAGACCACGTGTGATATTAAAGGCAGAATAGTGGAACTGGATGTGGGGAGCGGCCCTTGCAATCGCTTGTTGTTGGAATGTAAACAACAACAGAAAGTGTTTAGGTCGTCAGAGAGACACCACAGGCTTGGACACCAAAGACGAGCATCCCCTTTGCCTCGGCCAACTATGCTAAAGCGCTATCAACACTTTGTCTTGGGATGCCGAACTTTAAGCCAAACAGGCAAAAGTCAACCGTTGCGCGTATTCCGAACACAGGACAGCTTAGCTAATCTCACGAAACCACAAGTGCTTGCCTCCATCACTGCCACCGCTTTCGTTTGTATTGTTATATAGCTACACAATGCTTCATGGGGTCCGCTTTTTTCCCGAAAGCGTCGTGCAGATCCACAGAACTCTTGTTGGTTGCGCTGCCGGCCACATCCTGCACTTACCTGTTCCAGTCATCCGCAACGCAGCGGCAATTATGCATATCTGGGCTGGCTGTAATCAATACCAAATCTTCACAAATCACCGCGTAGTCTCCGGTGCCCCCTATCTTGTATTCTGTTTCACATATTTTGCGTCACCAATTCATTTATGTCGACTCTATTGTAACCAACTCATTTATGTCGATTCTATTGTCGCAAACCCACGCTGTTTATCGAAACACCCGTCGACACAAGTAACAAAAGAGCACGCACGATTGAAACAAAAGAGCTTTTGTTTCTGTCTAAACTTCAATTTCGCAAATCTGCATGCATTTGGACACACCCCGATGCCTGCTCCCATACAGACTAAAACGTAACGGTAGCCATAAGAGCGCCCAGAAGATGGATTGGTTCGGGAACTTCAGATTTGCGACAAACTGTTCTACCCGATGGCCCATTCTCACCTCCGCAACTCCGGCAGCTGAGTATGTGCATACTTCCTGGGCAAAACCTCGAGTGGCATCAACGGCAGAAAAATCACCTACGCGAAGCATCCATAGACGATGGCGACCCATGTATCCCAACGGCTGTCATAGATGCATATTCCCTAGCTCGTCGTCAATGCTGCGTATACGTCTCCGGCAGAAGCCCATGACTTCAGCAAAGGCCAGTTAACGAAACAAACGTTTAAAGGATGTTGCAGAACGATGCAGTGAATTGCACAGCTGCAGAGCGCGCAACTGGTTGCACGAGTCAAGCTCATGGGGCCCCTGCTACTGTGTTGGTTTTCTATCGGCACTTTGCCGTAAGATTGCATGCACTACCCAGACTGAGTCGCACAGTTGTGAGCTTCGGCTACCATAAGCGTAAAACGGTCTACCTAAATTCACTGGACAAGAATCACCCGCCTGCACTACCCGCTCCGCTTGTTTCAGTGTATTTCAACAGCTAGACACTAAGTTACTCGCCCTGTGTCCTCCTCAAGTGCCATGCTACAGCGTACAATTCGTGCTGGTCCGGATGCGGCGGCACTCCGTCCAGTGCTACTCCCTTCCACTGCAAACAGGCAGCCACCATGCATAACTCGGTTATCCTGGGCACTGCCAATCTTAGTGAACCTTTGGTGCAAACTACAGCGTAGTGTTTGCTCCCTCCTACGATGTTTGCTCGCTGTATATATACAGCTTTATCCTTGTTTCGAGCTTGGACGCATCGCCATACTCTGTCTCGCTAGCGTGCATCGTGTATCAATACCGGCCGCTCCCGTAGAAACCAAAGAGGAACACATCCAAAGCAAAACACGTATGCCTTTCCCGCGACACTAGAGCTGCCCATATCTGTCTGCAATTGCATATGCATCTATGCTGACCATCACGCGGCCTGAAACGAAAACACACCAATGCCTTCTCCATATATGAAGATTCCTTTCTCTTTCCCCAGCCTTGCTAAAAGCTATTCTAGCTCCTAGCCGCTCGAAATATCCGTAACTTTGGCCGCTGTGCATACTCTCTAGTCACACCAATGTGCAGACGCGACACCAGAGAAGACTTCAGCACGCTGAGGTCACAGAAATGCGCTCACATATGACATAACCACGCAATGCGCACGCCCACATGCCCCCCAGAGAGCCAGCAGCTACTGCTTGTACATCCACGCACAGATGCAGATGATCTTATCCACGGCAATCGAACCCAATGCAAAATTAATACAAAGTGCAAAACGATGGAATTGTCTGCACTGGGCATCCGCGCCCAATCGATAACTTTGGGTGATCAAACGGAATCGAAAATGTTCAATACGTTCAAGGGGCATCATTTGCGTGCAGATTCAGGGCCTGCGTCACATTTTCTCCTGAGCACTGAGCCGAAATCCGCTCAATATTTTGCTGTGAGATACGGAGATGGACTGACAACGTGTCACACATTCATAAGTTGGACATACTCCGAGAACAAAACAGCTTAGAGATTCTCGCCAAACTGGAAACGCTCGCTTAGGTCACGGATGCCGCATCCCTTTTTATTATCCGGTAACTGCAGAGCGACCTACGGGCGCCTGGTTCTTTTTGACAAGCGCTCTGTGAGTTTACACAGCACGTGCTGATCGTAGGTCAAGCTGTCGGCGCCCAAATTGCCGCGTAGTCGCTTATATCCCGCCCCCCCCTACATCACATGGCTTTGTGTCATGTCTTTAATGTAAAACCCTAGCCCGCAAGAGCGCATCGCGTATTGAAAAGCCCTGCCCCGACATTAAGCAAAGATAGCTTCTCGTTCTCCTCCGTACGCTGCAACGTTAGAAATCATCACGCCTGCATATACACATCCACGGCTGCTCGCTTACAAGCTGATAGCCATAATCGCACCCACAGAAAGAATTTTTTTCGTGTATTTCAGTTGCTCTACAGACTAGTTTAGCACCTGAGTGCTTCGTGTATCCGCGTTTCTTGTATGCAGCAATGTGCATACTTCCTGTGCAAAATAGTGCATGGCCGCTGCCCCAGAAAAGCATTATCCACACGGCGCTCGTACGCGCGCACGAAGAGAGCAGACAATGTCACTGTGTTGACGCATACCTGTTCTTCAACGCTGCGCGGACGTTTATCGGGAAGACAACACTGAAGTTAACGAAGACGAACGAGCCAAACTCTATCTTTAAGCCAACTGCTGGACGATGCAGCAAGCTGGACGGGGCGTCCTGGCCGCATCGCTTCTTGTTGGCCTGTCAACAAAAAGAAAAGAAATAAAGATGTTGAAAACGTTCGGGATATGTCCCAGACGTGCATTTGAAAATTTTGCTTTCCTGTTTACTTCTGTCCAAGATGTTGGAGTGCTGTCAGCACTTTGTCTTGAGGTGCTGAGCTTGAGCCAAAATAAGAGATCCAGATTCATAGGCTGCGCCTACTCTGAGCATAAAACAAATCAGTCAGATACACACCCATCCCAACACAGTACTAGCTCTATCTTGTTCTTGAGCAATAGCTCTGCCATGGACAACCGGTTTCACAATTTCCTGTGCAAGCATCGCTGTGATTTGAGCAATATAAGCAATTCACATTGGCTGCGATATCGGCTTCAGCCCCCGCTCCACTATTCGTGCCCCCCGCCGAACAGTTGCAATAACGCTTTGCCAAAAATTACTGCATACGTGCATGAAGTGTAGTAGCCCAACACCTGCTGCACGTAGACAGTGTTTTGTGAGACTGAACTTCGCGAACGTACAATGAAACGCCAAAATACGCCAACACAGTCGAAACAAAGGAAGAGCAAGGGCAAAGCAAAAAGAACTCTATTTCCTTCTTGCATAGCAACGCCACGTATCTGCATGCGTTAGTATATGCACCCGTGTCGACATTCACATAGCGAGAAACGAACGCGTATCTACAATCGAGCCTAGAAGATGAATTTGGTTCGGTCGTTTAACATTTTCTACGCACAACTGAATCTGCTGAGCGTTTTGCAAATCAGCTACCGCAGAAGCCAATGATTCGCATACTCTCTGGCCAGAGCATGGCTCGCTCGTATCGCCGCGCCCGTAGACTTGCGGAAACAAACTGCCTAATCACACATTGCTCGCACGTGCAAATATTCTAGTTTTCCACTGCATACTGCTACATTTTGATAGCTAAACAATGAGTTACGGGTTTCACCTTCCCCTGTGCAAAAGCCATGCGGCCCTACACAATTCACCAGACCCAAAAATTATTTGATTCCCTTTTAAGTGCGTACTTCCTGCACGCACCAGCGTTCGGACATTGTGCCAGAGTAGATTTCGCTACGCAGCTCCAGTAAACGTGCGCGCACAGGCCCACCAACCACACACTGGTTAGACGCCCTCCAGCTCCCCGTCATATACTGAGTACATTTCACTTGGCAGACGGAGCTCATTTAAGCTATCGCAAGTAAACCAGCCTCAATCTTACGATCAAATGCAAAACGATCTAGCTGGCTATATGAGGCGTTCTATCCGAACGGTGTTTCGTTGGGAGACCGACAGAAGTCGTAAATGCTCAAAGCGCAAAAGATGTAATACGGGTGAGACCTAGAACGTGCTGTATCATGCGTTTTTCACATGTTGATGGAATCGCGTTACGAGTGCCATGTCTCAGAATAACTGATTCGACGGAATCCCACCGACAACCACCAGTTCCAGTTTCATTTGCAACCACCCCGAGCATACAGCCGCATAGCTTGTATGGTCAGGAAGAGGAACATCTGCCTACGGTACGAGATCCGACTTCCTTCGTTTTACCCTAAATCTGCACAAAACGTTACGGGTTCCGCATTCTCTTGTGAAGAAGCACACACCTCGTTTTGTTCGCTTCATCCGCCATGTCTTGCGAAACAGATGCCGTCATGCATAACGGAATGCTCGTCGATACTATTTCGAAAGGGCAACCCTTCTACCACGTCTGCTTTGGTGTGTGTGCGCTGCCTCATCCATGTCTAACGTCAGATTCCCTCGCGCAGACCACATAGCTTCTCTAAACCCTAAACCCAGAAACCAAACAAGAGCAAATCTCCAGCAAGGGGAGTTAGCACTTCTGCTAATAGTGAAACTCCAAACCTCCGCACGCATTCACATGCACCTGCATGCCCGCCTGCATACAAGCTGAGATCGACCAGTACCCATCTTCGCAAGCAGAAAGAGAATTCGCTTCCTATACCTTTCACTTAGAACAAACTGTTCTACCTGCTACACACGCCTCACGTTCGCACTTATCGCGCGCGACTATGTTCATACTCTCTATACGGAACAGGGAGAAGATCTAGTGCCGTGAAATGTTTCGCCACACTGTCCCCGAAGATGCAACCTCACAATTCACATAGCCCCGGGTCACCCCCGCACGTGCGTGAAATGTTTCGCCGCACTGTCCCCGAAGATGCAACCTCACAATTCACATAGCCCCAGCTCTGCCAAATACTGCGTGTAACGCTGCCGGCAAGCGGATACTATTTTGACGAGGGCAACTGAACACTGTTTTGTTTATATACTAACCGCCAAACGATACAGGTGGCGGCTTCGGGCGTCTATTTCCACCCGCGTCCAGTTGGAAGGCCAACGAAAACCGAAACTCTTCAAGGCAACGATAATATGCGTGAACCAAGAGATCACGCTCCTCTGGGATGCTGGCAAAAAGATGCTAAGAAAATGATCCTGCTTCAAGGTTGGTAGCTCGAAAGAATAAGAAGGGCACATCCATAGGTTGCAGCCACGCTGAGCACGAAGCAGCTGGCCCCGCCAAACCAAAAACGATTTTTCCCGGTATATGTTCCGTTGCCCTGTGTGCTCTTGTCACACAACGACCTACGGGTTCCACGTTCTTTCTTACAGCCTCCATGCGAACCTATACAACTCCTGTTGGCCGCACTGCCGATGGCGGTCCGCCCTTCATTCCCGTCATTCGGAGAACTGCTTCCGCCCTAACTGCTTCCGCCCTACACAATCAGGATGATCCCCATTGGTTCAAAACCTTTAGCAGCAATCACCGGTGAGTCACTGCCTTCTCGTACGGCGTTTTACGATGCCCATCTACTGGCTCACTAATTTATTAGCATCGCTGGTAATGCCAGACTCTGTCTCACAAAACACACACTTCGTCGAAACATCCCAAGTCCCTAGAAGCTAGATACAAGAACATCTTTCGAAAACGCTATCCTACTTCTCCTTAAAGTGCAACTCTACACATCTGCACGCATGCATACATGCATCCATGCTTGCCACTATGCAGCCTGAAGTGTCTTGGTACACATCGAGGTGCCCAGAAGGCAAGTTGCTTCTAAGTGCATACTTCCTGCGCAAAGCACCACGATATCATGTAGCCGGGACGCACATTGCAGTGGGGGCGCCAGCATCACCTGCATAGTTCCACCTTGCTCGCACCCGCATTCCCCTTGGCCATCCGCCAAATACTGCTAGGGGCAGCGAACCAAGCGAAAGCACGGTACAGCATGCAAACTATGAAGCTGGCGATATCTAGTGTTTTTGTGGAACTGTTGCGTGCCGAAGAGACAAAGAGAATCAGGCTTCTTTGAGGGCTTAGAAGCACTAGTTGCGAGCACAAGGACAACCAGCCGCGTGTGCCGCTCTGCCTGCTACGTGCGAGTGTTAGTGCCGTGTTGTTAGATGCCATGTTCGAAAATAATTGGGGGATTACATTCACAACTTGCGCCTACTCGAAAAGCAGGGCAGGTTGATCGAGCTGCCGGCAGTTCCTGGTTTGGCGAGGTCAAATCACAAATGCCCGCCTGCTGTATCAAATTCTGCGCTGGTTTGTATTACCCAAAAGGCTCCCGGTTCCGCTATCAGCTGCCGCCCTCTCTTCACCTTCCTCATCTCCTGCAGAACAGGTGGCACCTTATATACGGGGAATTGCCGCCAGTGGCACTAGGAGTTTGAAACAAGCTAGACTGTAGTAGCTTCTACTATGCTCTGCGCTGTAAATATATCATCTCACCAATACACGGTAATCACGTCTAATGTCAGGCTGTGTCGCACTCCATTCCACTAGCGAAGAAGGCAGAGCAGGTCTAGAACAAGACGGGCTCGCACTCCCCTCATTTTCTTTTTGAATTTGCAGTCATGCATATATACATGCATGCCTACAATTAGACACCCTGGAGCAGAAGCATACCCTTACCTGCGCCAAGAAGCCAAATTCGGTTCGGGCGCTTCAGATATGTTACAAACTATTCTAGGCTTTAACGGCTTCGCATCCCCGTACCTCTGAGTGACAACTGCCAGCATACTCTCTACACAAGGCAGTATGCGATCGCAACGTCAGAGAAGCCTCCGCCACATCTCAACCTGCGCACATACACAGCCTACCAAACCATAAAATGATTACGCGCGCACGCTCTCCAGCTTTCCGCAAAATACTGAGCATACGCCTGTCGGAGAACATCGCCAATTTAGCCGCAGCAAGTGAAAGAATCGCCAGCTTGTTTGTCACTCCGAAATGGCGAACCTGGTTTTATGAGGCGCTAATGTCGAACGGCTTCACGCGTGAAACCCAGAGATGATCGGGAATCTTCAACGCTCTAGGGAGTCATCACGTGCATCTACACTAAGAGCCTGCCTCCCGTTCGTCTCTGCGTTGTATGCTAGAGTTTCGCCAACACTTTGCCGAGTAGTTTTGAGACTGAACAAAAGCCAGTGGTGCACTCAGACGTTGCACATATTTCGACCACAAGTCAGCCTAAAGAATATCAGCCAACTGGAAACGCCCGCCATCAGTAGGGCGGCGCTTTCGCTTGTGTTGTCCATTAGCAGCACAACGTGTTAACCTGCTCCACGTTGGTGTAAACACAGTGTTGATGTATGCATCACTTACTGGTTGTTTGTTGCTCTGTCGGGCGCGGCCCGCTGTTTACTGTTCGCCTTTCCCGCTGAACAGTTGCCATCATATCTAAACTGAATGCTCATCAATACTGCTTCATCTCCGTCACACATAACTGCCTAGTCGCTGCTTTCTCGTACCAAGTGTGCTCAAATGCGCATGCAGTGTTTCATCAATTCACTGACGCCTTTGTATTACCGGACTCTCGCGCGCAAACCATATAACGTTTCGAATCCTTCACCTCAGTTGAAACAAAAGAAGAGCATACTCACACCAAAAGCATTTTGCGCATATACCCACACTGCACCTCCACACGTTCTCACACGTGCGCATAACGATCCATGCTACACTCAGACAACCGCATCCACCAAAGTGCCTGTTTGCCCCCAAAGAAGGCGTATTCGCCTTCTTTGGGGGCAAACAGGCACTTTGGAACAAAATATTATACCTGCTACACACGCCTCACGTTCGCACTTATCGCGCGCGACTATGTTCATACTCTCTATACGGAACAGGGAGAAGATCTAGTGCCGTGAAATGTTTCGCCACACTGTCCCCGAAGATGCAACCTCACAATTCACATAGCCCCGGGTCACCCCCGCACGTGCGTGAAATGTTTCGCCGCACTGTCCCCGAAGATGCAACCTCACAATTCACATAGCCCCAGCTCTGCCAAATACTGCGTGTAACGCTGCCGGCAAGCGGATACTATTTTGACGAGGGCAACTGAACACTGTTTTGTTTATATACTAACCGCCAAACGATACAGGTGGCTGCTTCGGGCGTCTATTTCCAACCGCTTCCAGTTGGAAGGCCAACGAAAACCGAAACTCTTCAAGGCAACGATAATATGCGTGAACCAAGAGATCACGCTCCTCTGGGATGCTGGCAAAAATATGCTAAGAAAATGATCCTGCTTCAAGGTTGGTAGCTCGAAAGAATAAGAATGGCACATCCATAGGTTGCAGCCACGCTGAGCACGAAGCAGCTGGCCCCGCCAAACCAAAAACGATTTTTCCCGGTATATGTTCCGTTGCCCTGTGTGCTCTTGTCACACAACGACCTACGGGTTCCACGTTCTTTCTTACAGCCTCCATGCGAACCTATACAACTCCTGTTGGCCGCACTGCCGATGGCGGTCCGCCCTTCATTCCCGTCATTCGGAGAACAGCTTCCGCCCTAACTGCTTCCGCCCTACACAATCAGGATGATCCCCATTGGTTCAAAACCTTTAGCAGCAATCACCGGTGAGTCACTGCCTTCTCGTACGGCGTTTTACGATGCCCATCTACTGGCTCACTAATTTATTAGCATCGCTGGTAATGCCAGACTCTGTCTCACAAAACACACACTTCATCGAAACATCCCAAGTCCCTAGAAGCTAGATACAAGAACATCTTTCGAAAACGCTATCCTACTTCTCCTTAAAGTGCAACTCTACACATCTGCACGCATGCATACATGCATCCATGCTTGCCACTATGCAGCCTGAAGTGTCTTGGTACACATCGAGGTGCCCAGAAGGCAAGTTGCTTCTAAGTGCATACTTCCTGCGCAAAGCACCGCGATATCATGTAGCCGGGACGCACATTGCAGTGGGGGCGCCAGCATCACCTGCATAGTTCCACCTTGCTCGCACCCGCATTCCCCTTGGCCGTCCGCCAAATACAGACTATCCCCGCATCGTCAGTACCTCATTCCTCCGAGGGGAAGCAAGCACAAACTGCAAAATGGTGCATGTGGTTGTATGCATTTCGCTTGTCAAATCGCTTCATGGTGGAACGCTAACGATGTGCGGTTGCAAAATTCCGGCGTGTCTGACTGTACGTGTGTCTAGTAGGTCGTGGAGGTACCGATAGTTTGCCTTAAGGTACACGGGTCTGCCAAAAGCACACGGCACACGGTAGTACATTGCACAAATCCATAGCACAAGACAGACTAGCTCATGCAGCCAACCAAGCAGCATCTACCTGCATTTCCCGAATTCGCTGTATTGTTTGTTATAAAATATATATGAACGCAACTTCTGGTTCTTCATTCTTGTGGACAAGTGCCACTAGCATTCACACAATCCCTGTTGGCCGCACTGTTGGCTGTTTCCAGCCCGTCGGTGTTCCCGCCCTCAACAGAACAGCTATCACACATTGACGGAAAGGCCTTCAATACTACTAAACGTTTGGTATAATTCACCGAGTTGTTCCTGCTGCGTTCCACCAGGTATGCCGCTGCAGATACACTGGCTCACTAATTCATTGGAATTATTTGTAACGTCATACTCTGGTAAGAACAACGGCAACGCCGCAACGCCGCAGCACCTTGCCCCCTTGAAAACAAAAGAAGAGTACGCCAACGAAAAAGTGTGCTGACAGTGTTCTTC
>CAJFCY010000501.1:0-13753 GCA_904066265.1 Eimeria zaria
TATGTATATATATATATATATATATGTATATATGTAAACATATAGATATATGCACGTTAAGACAAGGAGGAGACAGAGACAAAGTTAGAGACACTATGAATACACGAGACAGGCAACAACAGGCAGACACTCAAACAATGGAGACAGACAGTTAGGAGACACAACACATACACCGGAAACGGAGACACATGCAAACAAAGACAAGCAGCAAAAGACAGAGAGAGACAGGCGGCAACATAAAAACAAAAACAGACGGCAGGAGACACTTGCTGCTGCTGCAGCGCAGCAGCAGCAGCCCAGCGGACAGCTATGGGTAACAGCAACAGCCAAGATAACAAGAGAAACGACAGGAGCGACCAGCAGCAGCAGCAGCAGCAGCAGCAGCAGCAGCAGCAGTAGCAGTTGCACAGCGTACCTGCACTTCGCCCTTGAAGGATGCGTATGAGCATAGGGCCCCACACAGCCCTGCAACAGCAAGCAGTGTTGGGTTGAGGAGAGCGCATGCAAGAGTAAGAGAGCAGCAAATACATATATAGTTAGTGGTGAAGTAGCGGACATTCCTCTCTATACGGTCTACCGCTGCAGCCCCTGTAGTCGGCCGCTGGAATGATGAAGCACAGAAGAACTCAGCCCAGGGAGCACAGCGGCTTAATACTAAACGATGCAGTGCGAGATATACCCCGTGAACCTGCAACAAACACACAAAACCCTAAACCCTAAACCCTAGAAACTCAAAGCACATATGTTTGTTTGAGTCCAACAACTCTGAAGATGACTGCTGATACCTCTAACTCAAAGTAGATGAATTACAAACACCCGCTGCCACATAGAGAAAGTCAATGAGCTGCTCTTGTCGTTCTACCCCGCAGTAGGCACAGTGCAGCAAGTGGTGTCTGTCTATAGCATGGGCGAACTGCTGCAGCCTCTACTCTTGAATGAAAGTAGCTAGAAAGACAACAGATAAGACCAGAGGCACGAACCTGAGAAACCGCGAACTTGGCATCTCCTGAGGCCTTGCGACTGTCGAGACTTCCGCTGAGTTCAGAGGGGGAGGGTGGAGCGGTGCCTAAGCAGACGGTGGCTCTGGTCTCTGCTGGCTGAGGAGGTGAGCTGAGCTTATCTGCATGCATTTGCTGAAGAGAGGGATCGCTGGCAGCAGGGAAAACCTGGTGCTGAGGCGTGTCGCTGTTGTAGAAGTCATCTACAGCAGAGGTAGGAGAGGTGGTGTCCTGGACGGCGTCGCCGCTGCCGCGTGTGTCGAGCATCATCTTTTAAATTGCATGCAAGGTGAAACAATACAAAAAGAAGAAAATAAAGTACAAAGAACTACAGATTCCCACCGATTTCGCTGCCGTCACAATTGAACGGAAACCCAAGTTCACGTCGGGTGTATGCACAGCTCAATGCGCGCATAACCCAGCCAACAGGAAGCTGCGTCCAGACGTCTTCAAGAATTTAACTCGAATATTATTAAAGAAGGATAATCAAGAAGGAAAGCTGCTCAGATCGACAACGAGCGCTGAGGGCTGTGCAGCTGCCGCCGTCCCGCCGGTCAGTCGGACAACAAGCACGAGGTTGGGGTGTCTGTGCACTTTCTGTTGCAACAACCAAAATACACAACTCTCTCAATTTTTCTACTTTCTTCTCACCTACAGTTAGATTGGAATCTAACTTCACAACCCCTTTTACCGGCCGCTTTATTGGCTTGGTGCGCTTCACCTTAGGCGGCTGCGACGACTATAGCCCCCAGCTAGCGCTGCATATATGGTTTCGGTACTTCTGTACATACCGCGCAGAAAAGAGCCAATTGTTCCCGTATTGAGACGCAGCTGGATGCTCCTATGCATGCTTTCTGAGGTGGCATAAGCCGTTGAACGCTGGACACCGAAAAAATTGAGCATTTTAGGTGACCTTCCACGACCTAAACAGAGAAGTGCTCGTAAATAGAATAGCCACTATGGAGACTGGTATGGTGCTCCCAGCAGTTCTAGCTTTCCACAGAAGACTGGATACTGGCAGTAGCAGAGAAACTAGCCAACGTGGTTGCAGCAAAGCGAGGCTCCGTGTAGCAGGTTCTGCCCAATGTTGGTACATACATTTGTACTTGGCGAGCATGCCTTCCACTGGCGAACAAAGAAGTGTTCAGGTGTTGCTTGCAGTATAAGTTCATTCTTCGAAACGGGGGGTTGGCGTCGTTTCACTTAGCGTTGCCTCGTAGCAGCAGTTGCACCACGATTTGTCAAAACATGTTCGGCCAGGCCCTCTCAGCAGCAGCCCAGGAAGCTGTGCCTCTCCACCCCACAATGCTGGAGTTACTGGGTGCGTAAACCTTTTTGTAGCGCTCAGCTCAATAACTTTGTCCCTTCAGGGCTTACAATCTCAGCCTACGGTGAATGTCCACGGGACCCCTCCGATGCTCTGTGACGGGAGTCCTCGCCACTAACCTAAGGACCCTAATGAGCTAAAATAGGGTCAGAATACGTTATACGACAGCTTGCAAACAGTGTTGGCTCGTGCTGCAGCTTCCAGATATCCTGTGCACGGGGATAAAAGTACCTCGTGCAACATGGTACGCATCGGCTGCGCCGGTACATGTTTTCTCTCCTTGAACGCAAGCTGGGTATGAAGGCATCTTCTTCGATCCCTGTCCAACTAAAGTGCTCTTCATTAGTGAGTGGCTTCTTTTCAGGAGCGGTGATGAGAACAATTCTTAAACTGAATTCGCAGTTGAAAAGGCTAGCCCCCGGAACTTGTGAACTTCCGCAGAAGTGTACAGTGATACTGGCTCCTACCTTTTCCAGATCTGTTTCAAGTCTTCCTGGAGAGGCACGAAGCCATAGGAAATTTATTGTTTGCGTGCAAAATGACATTTGTGAGCTTTTTTTAAAAAAATGCTTCTAACGTGGCAGCTGCAGCCGACGACGCAGATGGTACAGTTTCTCTTGCACAACGCGGCTACGTGCAAACAGCGAGTAGCAGCCGCACCTTTTCATTACGTTGTGTTATATATATTGGTGCGTGCGTTAGTTGTTTTAAGACCACAAAAGAGGAATGAAGACGTCGGTCAGGCAAGCTTACGCATGTGCGTTTGTCGCTAGCAGCTCACGTAAACGATACGTAAACGAACTGCGCTGAACGCTGCCTATATGGAGTCAGACTACCTCTTTTTCTCATGTCTACCAACGAGTGTGCTGAAAGTCCTTTCGTGCCAACGCGGTGCTCGAACCTCCAGAATATCATGCGGGCATCGACCCAGAGATAAATCAGAAACGCCTACGGTACCAGGACGGGACACTTGGAACACTACTGCTGCAAGCAAGCCGCTGTTGGGATGCTGGGGTTGAAAAAAGTTAAAGGACTGTGCATAAGAAAGTAAGACAGTGGACTGACGGGGAATTGAACCCCGGACCTTTTGCATGCGAAGCAAACGTGATACCCCTACACCATCAGCCCCACAGGAGCTCATGCCCGGGCACACGCAAAATGGCGCACAGGAGTAAACTTTTTGATGCAACTGAGCACAGGAATTTAGTGACGATATCTGCCAGGAAAAGACTCTGGAACGCCGCTTCTTCCTTGTGTAGGACTTCAGCAATCCCTGCAGCCTTTAACAGAACTTGAATCAGTGCATAGGCCAGTCTAGCAAACGAGAGACTTCCCTGACTATAACTGCCGACGAAAACAAAGCGACGCAAAGTAAAGCAAACAAATACAAATAATTACAAGAAGAGACAAAGATACCATGGTCAAGCACGTTGCTCCGTGAGCACTTGCATCTGTGGAAAATCCGTCTCGTTTCTAAGCAGCATTTTTCTTACTCCTTGGACTCTCACGCGACGTACTTCTCACTAGCCTCTAAAACGTACAGAAGTTTTTTTACTACAGCATACAAGACACCTTTCTATGGCGAAGCGTAGACTCCGCCGAATGTACGTTTCAGATTCGTCCAGTACAAAAGCTCTAAGGAAAATGCATGATCACTTTAACGCGAATCCTCTGTCTCGAGCGCTAATAGATTTAGAAGACTCAAATGTAGGACTTTTACTAAAGTGTCTGATCTTCTACCCCAGCATTCAGGTGTGCAGGCCCGAGTTACGCGACTGCATCCGCCCGGGGAATGCAGGCGGCCTGACACGAGTTGCAACGAGCCTCGGTGCTTCTCGTACGGCACAGTAGCTCCACATGCAAGTACAACTATGCCCTTGTTTGCTGCATATATTATTTGGCCTTTGGTGGGTATGCTAAGCACATATTGGAGCACACGTCCCACATTTGTCGAGAACATGCTACACACGCGGCTTAGTGGGCGGCTGCCGGGTCAATACTACAGTGAATGGAAACAGTCCTTTTCGCAGCCTCGTATGCGTCCGTCAGCTGAAGGATTTCGGCCAATTCGGTGGCGCTCTCAGCAGTAGAAGCAGCGGAACATACTAAAACGCGGATTCTTGCAGAATCTTCCAATTGGTGAACGGGTTTTGAGAAACATCTCTCCGGGTGCCATAGTGGATTTATGTTCAGTGAGAGACCGTGGTACTATATGCGTCGTCGTGAACAGGCTCAAAAATTATGCCCATTTGACGCCTTATGGGAGCTCAGTTACAGCTGAGGGAGTGGCATAGTGATTCACAAAAATCTGTGGATGATTTCCCACTTCCGAAAAACCATCATTGCCGACAGAAACCCGACGTTCTTCAGTGGGCTTTTACGTGAGTCAATAAAGCAACTTAGTTTCAGCCACAGCATGACAACAGCGAACAAGCGAGAGGCACGCGCTCAAATGAATGAGCCACCAGCACGCCGGTGCAGTGTCTATGACTTTATATTTTGGCAGAACTCAACAAGGGTATTTGTCTTCTTTCCATACACGGAATAGATGTTTGATACAAAAGTGCTCTGCTCCCCGCGTCACTCTCCAGTTTCCCTCGGATACACTGAAATACCCTTCTCTGTGTCGATGTTAGAGCTAGCTGTTGGAAAGCAGCCTTGTGCGACGGCATCCGCCGACTTCCACGCACAGCTCGTAGCAGCGCGAAAAAGCAGGGAGAAACCACAGAATTGCTAGGCCAGAAACTCTGACAGAAGGAGATTTTGTTATAGTGGGTCTTATACTGTAACGAGAGTCCTTGATCTTATCAAAGGACTATCATGAGCTGCGAGAAAGCCAAACACATATGAGGAAAGAGTCCGTAAAAGCAGCTAACCTCCTTCCCCAGACCTTAGGCAACCATAGCGCTGCCGCTCGGCTGCCTACGCATGAGGAGTTGGGGCAGCTGGGCATGTGTTGCAGCGCACCTCGTGCTGCGAGGCAGCCCCATATCTAGGCACATCCAAACCCCCTTTTGCTGCAGCTACTAGCTCAATAAGCAATTCTTGAACACATCCTTATCCGTTGGTAGGTAGTCTACGCACCAGTTGGTGCACGCGTCTCGACTGCACGTAGTGCGCACGTCTCATCGTCTCAACTACACATGGGGCATGATACATACACCTTCCTTAGAGCGCAAGCGGGCGAGCTATCAAGGAAGTTTGCCATGCGTTGGGTAAGGCCATTCGCGGTCTGTTCCCGGGCAGGCCTTGAGAGTATGCAATATTCCCGTGTACATGCATACCAGAAATAAGGTGGAGCCTACACCAGAATGACGAACTGCTGTCACAGTTTGCTACCGCCTAAATTTGCTACTTTGTCTTTGTGAATGGCATATGAACACCAAAAGCAGCCAAATGCCACATATCATTACGAGGTTTTTGCGCCTGCTTTCTTCTGATGGCTCAGTGCAGCATTATACTAATGACAATGCTAGCTCTTAAGAACCTATCAGGGCTACTAATGCCTTGCTGGACTTTATCTATAACACCCGCAATATCTAGTACATAAATAGTTGAAGACCGTGCTGGAGTGATTATGTTGGGATAACGGCTACAACCGGTAGAAACAACAGTTACCTGGCAAAGCATAGAACTATTTGGATATGTAGAACTTTTTTTGTAGAGCGATTGTCTAGAAGGGCTGGCAGGCGGCCCAAAAATTCTGACAGGTGCAGCGAAGGGTCACTTGCTACAGAGGCTTCTTCCTCTGCGAAAAGGGCTGGTAAGGTTTCAGCAACCTACGAAGCCTCATACTAGTGCAACCCCTTCTGCAGCTAAACACTCACACTTGTTTGTTTGGCCTCTCCGCCTTACGCTCCAACTACACAAAACACACGAGTTTGCTGGTAGAGCTGATATTAATTATAAAATAAAACACGCAGTACCGTCTTACGAAGCTACAAGATAGACGATAACCGTCACACTCTGCAGCTCTTGTTACAGGCGGTGTGACAAATGCGAAGGCTGTCCCGTACTGCAGAAATATACGTGAGTTCAGGTACAAGAGACACCCAATATGCTATTTGAACAATTACAGCCTCCAAGCATACCAATGAGTGCTCTGCCTCCCCGTTGTCCTTTAATTCGTCGAAATCGTTGTTCCTCCCCCGCAATCGCTACCGGCAGAGAACCATACACGCAGAGATATACAGCCGGCTCGTACATTACACCTAAACTAAGGCAGCTTCAAGGTATGAACAGCCTCAAGAATGGCCACAACACAATCGAATAATGGTGAGTACTCCCTTTCCCGCAATCATGAGCGCCGCTGGCGTCAAGATGAGAAGCGGTGACTCCTGGTGTAGCATGACCTACGTGCAGTTGAGGCGCGTACACCGACTGGTGCGCAGGCTACCTACTAACGGAGAAGAAAGTGTTCAACATAATTGCCTATTGACTTAGTACATGCAGCAAAAGGGGTCTTGGATGTGCCTATATATGGGGCTGCCGAGCAGCACGAGCTGCAGCAAGGTGCGCTGCAACACATGCCCGGCTGCCCCAACTCCCCATTCGTAGGCAGCTGAAAGACAGCTCTATGGTTGCCTAAGGTCTGGAGAAGGAGATCAGCTGCTTTTAGGGACCCATTTCTTATAAGCATTTGGCTTTTTCGCAGCTCACGATAGTCCTCTGATAAGATCATGGACCCTCGCTACACCTGGCCCCTAGGCTGCGTATGGTCTCCGATGTGTTCTTAAACACTCTTTCTGCCTGTTCCCTCTGTTTCTGAGGAACCTCATCGGTGGTCAAAGCTGCACCATTGTAGGGAGCAGCAATCCCTCAGCTCACTATCCTGCCTCCCAAATGCTGGCAATCCGTAGGCTCTGTTACTCAAACAAATTGCCTCGCTGGCTGCCAAGCACGGCAATACCGGTTGAGCGTATCACCACCATTGTGCAAAAGGTCAGATAAATCAGAAGTACTCATTCAGAAACACAGTAACCTGTCGCAGGGCGTCGATTGCCGACCTCGCCCTCCACGGAAGTAACACATCCAGGAGGATTTCGCAGTGCAGGTGCATTTAATTCAAGCAACCAAAATGTTTGCAAGAGAAATCACATTACAAAACTTCTAAAAGATGCAGAAAACCCCTCTACTTAACATGTTCGCCACGAGAGAAAGCCAAGCTGCCGGCTTGCTTGTAGTGGGGAGTAGCGCTAGACTGGCGACAGCCGGCCACCGGAGAGAAGTATAGGCCTGGCGTCGAAAATTTTCAAGGGAATTGTATACTTCTGTTTACGTGCGTTGTTTTGTTTGGCAGTTCTCCATAAGGTTGGCGAAAGCGACGCCTTTGACGCAGGCGCGTTGGGGTATGCGGTGCGGAACGAGTGCTTGTTCGCCTCAGTGATTTCATATTATGTTCTCAGTGAACAAACTAAAATTAAAAGACAAAGAATGTGTGGAGTTGAAAAGAAGAGACGGCCAGAACGCAACTGTGTGGGGCGTAAAGCGATAGGGGACAGATGGCTGCTGCAGCAATTGCTGCGCGCACTGTTCTGGCATCTCACGACGTTACCGTCTAGATAGGCTGGCGGCCGCGGTGGCTGGGTTTACGATTGTCTCTAAATTGTTTTTCTCTGTGCATTTCGCGTATATTCCACAGCAGTTCAAAGGCCTTGGCGACCCAAGACATCAGAATGGCTCGCAAGAGGCGGACTGAAGGAGAGGCGGCTGCCGGCGGCGCCGCGCCTGCTGCTAGCAGCAGCGGAGGACAGCCTGGGGACAGTGCCTCAAAACCTAGTGACGCAGCCTCGAGCGGCAACTCTAAAGGAGGCCCTGCTCATGGGCAGGGCCGACAGAACAGGCAAGGAGGGGAGGCCGCGTCTCGCCAGGGCGTCGTCGCGGCGCCCTCGGCTGCGGGAGTAGAGGGTGAAGCTAATGCTTCGTTTTCTTCTGCGTCAGCCAAGGGAAGCAGCTCTACAGCAAAGGGCGCTTCAGTGGAATCAGAAGCTGCTTCTGGGAGCCAGGACAGCTCGCCAGGATCTGCAATTCTGCAGCGCCGTGAAATCGACATGACTGGTATGACAGCCAGTCAGAAGAAAAACCTTAAGAAGAAGCTGCGCAAACAAGAACAAAAACAACAGGCAGCAGAGCTTAATGATGCTATGCGAGTGGGGGCAGGCGCAGCCACCTTGGAGTCTCGGCTGAACAAGTTGATTGAAGAGTGGGGGGGAAGGGTTGAGGCTTTAGAGGCAAGCATTGGACAAGGGGGGAACATGAGGCAGGTGATAGAGGCCGCAGAGCAGTTGCAGAAGGAGGTACAGGAGACACAGGATGAAGAGGTCAACCGCGCAAAGAAACCCATCAACAAGCGTGCCACAGTGCAGCAGGTGCAGGAGAAGATAAGGGAGGCAGAGCTGACGATTCAGAAGCAGCAGAAGGAGCAGCAGAGGCTGGGTGCACAACAGGGCAAGAATGGTGCAGAGGAGAGGAGTGCCGAGGTTGCGGCCTTGCAGTCTCGCCTGGAGGAGTCCTTGAGGTATCTTACGCACCTCAAGGAGCAGTTAGTGCTGACGCAGCAGCAAAGCTACCTGCGTGCGTTTCAGCAGCAGGCATCGGAGGTGAAGGTATTGATTCAGCATGTCATAAAGCAAGCTCACAAGGCTGCCCAACAGGCGGCGGCCGCCACAGATAACCGCCGCATACAGCAGCGGGAGGGCCTTCTGAGGAGGCGACTAAAGGAGGTGGGAGCGGTTGTCCCAGAAGAAGGGGGAGCATTGACAACTGTTTCTGTATCGCTAGCTCCAGAGGCTTCTTACATTCTGCTTACACCACAAGGGCAGCCTTCGTTGCTGCTGCGTAAGGTGGAGCGCAAGTTCGGGGTAGTGGCAGAGAAAAAGGGTGCGGGGGAACGAGGTGTTACTCTTAGCATTATCTCGTACGTTCAAGATGCATGCGACAAGTGTGTGGCTTTCTTAAACGCATGCAACTTCCCTCAAATCCCTCTAGGTTTGACCACTTCACCCAACTGTGTCTCACTTGAGGGACAGAACATAGGAGCATTCATTGGTACTGGCGGTGCCAACCTGCGCCGCCTGGAGGCTGAACTGGATGTTCTCCTCTGGGTAGAAGACAAATGGATTACTGTATTGGGTCATGAAGCAGCTGTGAAGAAGGCTATCCCCCACATCAAGGTGAGATAGGAAACCCCTGCGAACATCAGACAAGAGGGTTGTCTCCGTATATACGTAAATGTATGCATATATGCTGTGTTTATACTTGGGTGTAGAGTGGTGTTCAGTTAGGTGGTAATTTTGGCGTATCTTGTGATGGTTGGCGGCCAACAGCGTTGTATTGTTTTATTCACCCGCTTAATACCCGATATATGACTATGTAGCGTTATATACGGTGTGTATAGTATAAATATATTCTTGAATTGAGGTGAAGAATGTGGGTTTCTGGCTCATCCTTCAAGGAAAGATGTGCAAACTTCATGTTTTCAACTGCTTCCTCAGGAATCCCGGTCACCACCATCTGCCAGCGACACCTCGGTGCCTCAGCACAAGGTGGAGTTTGATGCGGAAGTGGTTCGAGCAATGGCCCAAGGCAGCTCGAAGACTAGGTCGAAGGTACAGGAAGTGGAGAGCAACTTGGGAGTGACGGTCCTCGTGAGACCACTCCGACGCGGCGACACGAGCAGGACAGCTGCGGTAGTGATAAGGGGTGCAGATCCGGAAGCATGCAAGAAGGCCTGTGCAGATCTTGAGAAGGCCTTTAAAGAATTCAGTGCGGAAACTGTTGAATGTGATAGGCTGAAGGCGAATAGGATACTTCGTGGGGCTGTCGTTGCCCTCTCCGATATCCCGTAAGTTGCTACTCTTCTGCCGAGTCCTTGTTTCTGTATGTTTTCTGCATGGTGCATCATTACGATAAGGCGATTCATCGGTGCATTTGTGCTGCAGGGATCATGAACTAATATCATTGCTTCGCTGTGATGAAGGGGTGCTGTTGGTGGGTCCTTCAAAGGCACTGCCCGATGCTGTAGATGCGTTGCGCGCGGCTATGGATCAGCTTGCCCGTGCAACGGAAACGATGGAGATAAAGGCGACTCAGCTTCGCATTCTGGATCGCTCTAAGCGTGGGGAAATCGAAACCCTTAGCGGTGCTTCTTGCAGGCCGCCTATCCATGCTGGAGAAAAGGCCACGCTGACATTCACAGGGCACCCGGATGCGGTTCAGAAGGCGCTCGAATTGGCGCGACAGACGCTAGAGGAGCAGAAGGAGGAGGAGATGGAGCTGTCGCTTGCTGCTGCGCTTCTCTTCCATGTGGATAAGAGTCACCGCGATCTGGAGGATGCACATGGTTTGCGCATTCGTGTGGACGTGCCGAGAAAGGCACTTATCGTGCGGGGCGGGACAGAGGGCCATGGCGCGGTTTTAGAGGCCATCAAGAAGATGGAAGATGAAGTCACTAGCAGCGGCAAAGTGGCTACGAGTATGGCAGTTCCCCGCGAGGCGGTGCCTCTTATTCTGGGCCGCCAGGGCGCAAATGTTCGTCGTCTGCAAAGCGAGTGTAACTTAGACAATATTGTCATAGAGGGCCGCCCGCAGGCGGTATATCTTTTGGGCTCGCAAGCTGCAGTTGACCAAGCTACGACAATGCTGCAGGAGATCGTTGCTAACAGCAGCGGATCGCGCCCACAACAGAGTGGGCTTGATGGGGGTGATAGACGCCCCAGAGTCGGTGGTAGAGGACCTGGACGCGGTGATCGGAATGATGTAGGGGGCCGAGAAGATATGGCCTCATCCAGGCGGCGTGGTGGGGCAGGCAAACCGGCAGCGCCTCCGAAGCCATACAACGCGAGTGTAGACGACGAAACCGCGTTCCCCGCGCTGGGTGTTTGCATATCGCGCCCGGGCGGTCGTTGGCAGAAAGAGTCGCCGGCCCCCGAAACTGCACCCTCAGAAGAGCCTGCAAAGGCAAGTAGTGATGCCGTAGCAGAGGAACAAGAGGAAGAGTTCGTTGGCGTGGAGGACAGTGCAAATTAATAAGTTCATAGGCGGTGCAAGTCACCCACCCATTAGGCATCTCTCTTAGACCCAAACTGGGTGAAGAGGTTGCATATACAGTAAGCATGCACATGGCGTAAGGTGGCAAGTAGAAGTTTGACCAAACAAGTTTAGATCTGTCGAACCAGGATTTGCGTGTTGGCGCTGCGAGGGCGGGCGGAGAACCTCTACACGTGCTGCTCAGAGAGCAGTGCACTGCCCAGAAGCTTTCACTCAGCTTGGCCTCAGTCTATATTATTACCAGCTGGCTCGTCTTCTGGCTTGCAAGTGCAAGGAGTCGATCAACTCAATTTTCATTTAAGGGTTGACCGCTGCGCATGTAGGGAGTCGTGACTTAGCCAGGTTTTAAACAGCAGCGAGGAATGTGGAAATATGCATTAGCAAGCACTACTACTGGATCGTCGTGCCATTAGATCTACTGAAGCTGCTATTAGTGAGTATTGCGTGCCTCCAGTGTAAGATACTTATGGGGCTCCCGTTTGTTGCTTCTGGCGGTTGCACAAACTGGGCGAGTTGGTAGGTGGCTGCTTTACCTCAAAGTTGGGAATGAAGCCAGCTTAAGAAAATACGGTGTGTAGCAAATCAACGAGAGACGCTATACGAAATGGTCAAAAGTAGACCTGCAGAATCTGCTTGCGTTACAGTAAACCAGTTACATCCGTGGTAGAGAGTCTCGCCTGCCCCCTACGGAGAGGTCTATGAGCGGTCAGCCACGAAACAGTCGAAACTCTCCCTGTTATTTGCCCATGTTTACTGCGGTTTTAAGGGTCGGCTGGGACTTTCGGGTGGGCCAAGCATCGCTCTGCATGGTGTCTGACGCCTGAATGGAGTACAGCGGTTGCGCGGATTGCGCTGCGCCGTTGTTCCTGCATTGAATAGGCAGACAGGAGAGCACAAAACGGAAGATGCAACGCAGCAGCTGTGCGTATCTTAAGACTGGGAAGCAGGAATCCTACATACTACACGCTGGCCCTATCCTTCTGTATAAAAGCGTACGCCCATCTCTGAACAGTGCAACGGCTCACCATAGTCGCAGGCAATTCAAAGACGAGCAGCATGTGTCGTCTGGCGCCCTGTAGACGACCTTCAGCTTCTCTCCACGGTGTCCGTTTGGGGGATGCTGTACCAGTTGTTTACTGCCGCAGAGCGGCAGGGGGCAGCCCTCTTCGACGGCTGCATGTTTTTCATTGGCTGTTGTCCCCTTAAAGGGTTTTCTTAGAGGTGGTTCTGCGCCGGGCGTTCCATATGCCTGGGCGTCTGGCTTTCCAAAAGTTCCATTGGCCTGCAGGTGCTTCTTCAGAAGCCAATCATTTGTGTTGCGGGCAATCGACAATATCAATCCATCACGAAATGCGACCATCTCCTGAAGCGCCGATATTTGCTTCTCTGCAGCAGCTACGGCTTCCATGAGCTGAAGCTCTTTAACGGCTGCTGCTTTGTGCGCCGCTTCCATTTTTTGTTCTGTCGTCTCCAAAGTGGCTTGCAACTCCGCAGTCTCGTGCCTGCTCTCCTCGAGCTGTTTACTGACGTCGGCAAACTTTTCCTGAACTTCACGCTGCTCAGTAAGCGCTGCATCGCGCTCATTCGTCAGGGTTTGGACATCTGCAGTGACCGCACGAAGTTTTTCTTCTGCTTGCACAAGCAGCTGCTTCATATGGGAATTCCTACGCTCCCATGTAGCGATTTCTTTGATCTGCGAGGCCCTGATGTCTTCTACCTCAAGTAGAGCTCTTTCCATTGCCTCCGATGTGGCTTCCAACCAATGGCCGACTTCTTCACGTGGAGCAGCACGATCTCCAAAACCAGCGGCTGTATCCGCTGAATCTAGCCCTGTGGCTGCCGTACGCGGCGGTGCAGACGGGAATCCGCTTCGGCGGCTTATGCGCCCCCTATAGGATAATGCTGTCACTTGATCCTTCGAACTGTCCGCGGCTCCAGCAGGGGATATCCGTAAGTCCTGTGCAAGTGTAGTGCCTGATGGGGACCGCTTCACCGACGGAAAAGGTGAGAGCCTCTCCATAAGGCTGCTGCGTATGCGCCCCCTAGGCGTTTCTAATGTCAGTGCCGTGCCTGGAGAATCCAGTAAGGCTGCGTCTGACACGGCTCTGCTTGCGCCCATCGGTGTGCTCAGCATGGACTCTGGACGCGCTGCAGACAGTTTGCGTTGCACTGTTGATCGTGGAGTTTCAGGAACCGTGAAATTTTTTACGACCTCCTTCAACTCGTTAATCAAGGCATCCTTTTCCGACGATTCTGCTCGCAAGCGAGCTACCTAGAAACATTCATCAAGGAATGAGTGTGCAGCAGCAATTGAACGTAGAGAATATTTCTTCCCATGGATACAGGTCTTACTGGCTATCATCTACATATAATATATATA
>CAJFCY010000502.1:2500-13748 GCA_904066265.1 Eimeria zaria
CCTCTGAAGACTTCGTTGACGTATTCAAGTTGCTGCTGCTCCCCTTGCAGGTGAGCAGCAGCAGCAGCAGCAGCAGCAGCAACAGCAGCAGGGAGAGCAGCACAGTGTGTTGAGCTTGTACATGAATGGGGAGGCAACATGAAGTGCTGCTTCTTGCTTTAATTGCTGTTGATGCTTCTGCTGCTGCTGTTGCTGCTGGTGTTGCTGCTGCAGGCACGTGGCGGAGCTGCAGCAAGGCGGTTATTTGCTGCTGCTGTTGCTGCTCCAGTTGAGCAGCAGCAGGAGGAGCAGCAGCAGCAGCAAGCTCTTCAAGATAGCAGCAGTGCTGCTGCAAGGTTTGCTGCACTAACAGCAAGGGAGCTGCTTCGGTTGCTTGCTGCGGGACAGGCAGCAGCGCGGCATTTTGCTGCAGCAGCAGCACCAGCAGCTGCTGCTGTTCCTCCTGCTGCAGCTGCTTCTTGTTTGCTGCTGCCCACAGTCATTGCTGGGCGGCTGCGGTACGTGCTGCAGTGCATGGCTGAGGTGTACGCGGAGCACTTTGCTGCTGCTGCTGCAGCTGCTGCAGCAGTGGCGACGGAAGCAGCGCAGCAGCAGCAGCACCAGCAGCAACACCAGCAGCAGCAGCGGCAGCAGTTGCAGCAATCTCGTGCTTTCGATCTTATCATGTGGCAGCGTCGAGTCGGCCCTCTGCTGCTGCTGCCGCTGCTGCTGCAGCATTCTGTCATGCCGCTGCTGCAGCAGCAAGACAAGGAGCTGTTGATACACCGCAGCACCTCATGGCGTTCGTCTGCTTACCTGCTGCTGGAGGCGGTATCTCCTAAGCAGCAGCAACAACAGCAGCAACAGCAGCAACAGCAGCAACAGCAACAACAGCAGCAGCAGGAGCGCACCCCAAAACGCCCTCAGCAGCAACAGCACCAGCAACAGCAGCAACAGCAACAGCAACAGCAACAGCAACAGCAACAGCAGCAGCAGCAGCAGCAGCAGCAGCAGCAGCAGTCTGTGGTTCCCCGCTTCTTCGGCGCATGCATCCTTCTCAGCTGCGCATATATAACAGGGAGAGACCGCCGTGTTCGTGTTGCTGCTCTCAGTGGTTTGCTGCAGCTGCTGCAGCCATTGCTGCAGCTGCTTGCTGCAGTGCGGAGGGAGCGTGGCATGCTGCAGCAGCTGACCCAGCAGCAGCAGCAGCAACAACAGATGCTGATGCAGCGACGAGACACGCCGGCAGCAGCAGAAGCAGCAGCAGCAGCAACAGCAGCAACCATACAGCTGAGCCGAGTAGTTGCTGCTGCAGGTGACGGTCTTGCTGCGCTGCTGCTGCCGCGTGTGGAGGTGCTGATGCAGTCTCTTGCTGCTGCTGCCTCACTGGGTCGACCCCAGTGTCTATGCAGCAGCAGCAGCACCAACAGCAACACCAGCAGCAGCAGCAGCAGCAGCAGCAGCAGCGGCGGCGGCAACGTAGACGTGTTGATCTCTGTAAGGCCACTGTGCGACACGCTGCTGCTGCAGCTTGCTGCTGCTGTTGGGGTGCAGCCGGTGTTGCAGCAGCTGCTGCCGCAGCTGCAGCGGCGGTTGCATCCGCAGGGAGAGCTGTTGCAGCAGCTGTCGTATTCAGGAGCTGCAGCAGCTGCAGCAGCAACAGCAGCAGCAACAGCAACAGAGGCAGCGCAGATGCATGAGGCCGAAGCAGCTTTGTGGCTGCTGCTGCAGCTATTCGGTAACCCCGAAATGAAGCAGCAAACTCCCCTGCTGCTGCAGGAAGCAGCAATGCAGCTGCTGCTGTTGCGGCAGCAGAAGCAGCAGCAGAACCAGCAGCAGCGGAGGGAACACGAGCAGCATAGGCAGCAGCAACAGCAGCAACAGCAACACCAGCAGGTTTGCAGTGTCTGCAGAGCATCAGCAGCCACTGCTGCTGCTTGGGCAGCTCGTACATCGTTTGCTGCTGCTCTTGTTGTGTCGCCTGCACCTGCAGGGCCAGCAGCAGCAACAGCAACAGCAGCAGCAGCAACAGCAGCAGCAGCAGCAGCAGCAGAAGGGGACCACTTGTTCCGTAGGCTGGAACTTGTTGCAGGTTGGATGACTGAGCTTGGTGAGGCTCTCCATCTCCGAAGCAGCAGCAGCAGCAGCAGCAGCAGCAGCAGCAGCAGCAGCAACACCATCTGCTGCTGCAGCAGCAGCAGCAACGAGAGGCAGCAGCAGCCGCCGTTGGGTATGGCCTTCTTTCGGCGGCTGTCTGTCGCTTTGCTGCAGCTTCTGCTGTCTGCTGAGGTGTATCTGCAGCGTCAAGTTGCTGCAGCAGAGACGAAGCATATAGATGCAGCAGCAGTAGCAGGTGCTGCTTCTGCTGTTGCTGCAGCACTTGAGAAGCATGCACCTTTGCTGCTGCTGCAGCTGCAGGGCATCCCTCAGCTGTCTCCTGCTGCTGCTTGTCTGCCTTCCAGCTGCTGCTCGATCCCGCTGCTGCGGGCGTTTCTGTCAATTGTCTGCCACATATATAGGCTGCTGCAGCTGCTGCAGCAGCAACTGCAGCAGCTTCATTCCATTACAGAAGCTGCAGCAGCAACAACAACAGCAGCAGCAGCAGCATCAGCAGCAGCAGCTGTTGAACGAGAGGCTTCTCAAGTTGCTGCAGCAACAGAAGAACATTTGAATGCATGCATCAAGTGGCTGCTGCAGCAAAACTTTCGTCAATGGCTTGTTGGGGGGGGTCAACCTGCTGCTGCTGCTGCTGCTGCTGCTGCTGCTGCTGCACCTGCTGCTGCACCTGGGGTGTCTCGACAGCTCGTCATACAGCACAAGGCAGTAGCTCTGCGTCAATTTCTTATGATAACAGCATTTTCTTGTTGCCTCCCGCCCCAGCTGCAGCAACAGCAACAGCAGCATCAGCAGCAACAACAGCAGCAGCAAGAGCAAGAGCAGGAGCAACAGCAGCAGCAGCAGCAGCAGCAGCAGCAACTGCGACCAGTGGATGCACTGTCTGTGCGGGGTCTGATTGCAGCATTGCAGAAAGAGAAGTCAACGCTGCAGCAGCAGCTGCTGCAGCCCCTTGCCTCTAATACTAGTGCAGACAGCAGCAGCAGCAGCAGCAGCAGCAGCAGCAGCAGCAGCAGTGAGGAGTCTGCATTAATACTGGCGTTGCTAGAGGAGTGTAGTGCTGCTGTCTGCGCAGCAGCCCCATTTAGCCCTCAGAGCATGCAGGATGCTAGGGATTTGCTGCTGCTGCTGCTGCTGCTGCTGTCTCCTCTCTGCAGCTGCCAGCAGCAGAAGCAACGCAGCAAACACGGCAGTAGCTCTCCTGCCTCGAACCGCAGCAGCAGCAGCAGCAGCGGCAGCACTAGTAGCAGCAGCAGCAGCTACAGTGATGACAGCAGGAGGTGCTGCTTGCTGCAGCTAGATATACATAAATGGGTATACCGCGTGCTGCTGCCGCTGCTGCGGTGTATCTCGACGTCGCAGCAGCACTCAGAAGAGGGGCTATCAGCGCTGCTGCAGCTGCTGCTGCTGCTGCTGCAGCACTTGCTGTCAATTGCCCCTCAGGAGATGTTGCTGCTGCAGGAGACAGCTACCGACCGCCGCCGCAATGTTAAGCGGTCTCATGCTACTGCTGCTGCTGCAGGCAGCAACAGCAGCAACATGACGTCAGCAGCAGCAGCAGCAGCAGCAATTGCAACAACGTATATGGGGGGAGAAGCAGATGTTGCTGCTGCAGTGATGAAGTTTCTGTCGGAGCAGCATCTGCTGCTGCGGTCTGTCTTTCAGTTTTTATTTACTTGCTTCTCGCTGCCGTTGCCTTGCTTGGTGCTGCTGCAGCAGCAGCAGAGCCACCAGCTGCTGCAGCAGCTGCTGCTGATGACGCTGCAGCACATTGTCCCTGCAACTGCGGCGCTCTTGAACAAGGAAAATAACGCAGTAGCAGCAACAGCAGCAGCAGCAGCAGCAGCAGGAGCGGCAGTACCAGCAGCAGCAGCAGCAGCAGCAGCAGCAGAAGCAGCAGAAGATGAAAGAGCAGCAAGTCCTTGGCCGCATGCATTGCTGCTGTCAGCGCTGCAGTTTCTTCTGGGGCTTGCGAGGGTATCACGAGGTGAGCTGCTGCTAGCAGATGAGAGCAGCAGCAGCAGTCAGTCCTTGGCTGCTGCATTCCGCATGCGCCGCCTGCTGCCGCAGCAGCAGCAGCAGCAGCAGCAGCAGCATCAGCAGAAACGTTTACAGCTCCACGGTCTCCGAAGTGCTACCGCCTCTGCAGCAGCAGCAGCAGCTGCAGCAACGGCAGCAGCAACAAAAGCAGCAGCAGCAGCAGCAGCAGCAGCAGAACCGGACGTTGAGATAACGGAGCTGCCAGCAGCAGAAAAGCAAGTGCTGCAGGAGACGTATCAGCAGCTGCTGCGCTTCTGTGCTGCAGCAGCAACACGTTTGCTGCTGCATCCTTGTGACTACTCGCTGCTGCTGCTGCTCGAGGTGCATGCAGCAAGGCAGCTCGGCATCCGATCTGCTGCAGCTGTTGCCGGTAGCAACACTGCATCTCTTGCTGCTGCTGCAGAGAACTTCAGCAGCAGCAGCAGCAGCAGCAGCAGCAGCAGCACACCAGCAGCAGCTGGTGCTGCCGCTGCTGGACATCCACCAGGAGTGAAAGAGGAGCCCGCCGATGCAACAGCCCCATCAGCAACAGCAGCAGCAGCTGCTGCTGCACAACAGAAGTTGCCGCCGCAGCAGCTGCAGCAGCAGTTACAGCAACTGCAGCAGCAGCAGCAGCAGCAGCGTCTGCGGCAGCAGCTTGTCTCGAAGGCCCAAAGGAAAACTACCTGTGCCGAGCTGCTGCTGCACTGGGCAGCAGCTCTGCTGTGGGGAGGCGGCAGCAGCTGCCGCAGCAGCAACATCTCATCTTGCAGCGGGCACGCAGCGGCTGTGCGTGTTGCGCTGCAGCAGCAGCAGCAGCAACAGCAGCATCACCAGCCGCAGCAGCACGTCGATGAGCAGCACAGCAGCAAACGAGGTGGTACATCTGGAGAGGGCAGCAACGATCGGCAGCTTTTAGATGCTCAGTCTGCAGCAACAACAGCAGCAGCAGCAGCTGCTGCTGCTGCTGCTACTACACAGCAGCACGCAGAGAAGCTTTGCTGGCAGCTGCTGAGGACACTGCTGCTTCCTGCTGCAGCAACAGCAACAGATACCCCAGCAGCATTTGTCTTTGAAGATAACTTGCTGCAGTCGTCTTGCACGGAGGCACCCAGCAGCAGCACCAGCACCAGCACTAACACCAGCACTAGCAGCAGCAGCAGCAGCAGCAGCAGCAGCAGCAGCAGCAGCAGCAGCAGCCTACCTACATGCAGCATGCTGCCTATAACCTCAATCCCTCCTTTAGATATATTCGCTACCTGGCCTATCATTGCTTCCTTTCATTTAACTCTTGGACTCTCAATACCCTCAGCAGCAGCAGCAGTTGCTGCTGCTTGCAGCAGCAGCAGCAGCAGCAACGGCAGCAGCAACAGCAACAGCAGCAGCAGCAGCAGCAGCAGCAGTTGTGGCAACACTAGTGGCAGCAGCGCCGGTGGTGGAGATGAAGCAACAGGGAAACCGGAGGCAGCGCTTGTCAAGACAGACAGCAGCAGCAGCAGCAGCAGCAGCAGCAGAGGTTCCTGCTGCTGCTGCATGCAGCCTTTGTGGAGAGGTCGCAGCTCTGGCTCTTGCTGCTGCCCATGGGCATGGTTGTTTCGTGAAGCACGACAGCAGCAACAGCATCAGCAGCAGCATCAGCAGCAGCAGCAGCAGCAGCAGCAGCAGCAGTTGAGCAACTGGTGCTGCTGCTGTGCTGGTGTGATGTGGTATGTGCAGCTGCTTGTACGAGCTGCTGCTGCCTATCCTGCTGCTGTTGCTTCTCTGTCTAGCAGCAGCACCGCTCGGGGTGTACATACACCTCTGGGTCCTTACTGGGTGAGCAACAGCAGCAGCTGCAGCAACTGCAGCAGCTGTGCAGCAGCGCAGCAAGAAGGAGCAGCACCTGCTGCTTTGCATGCACCGCCTTTGCTGCTGCTGCATCCCTTTCAAGAGCTGCTGTCTGCTGCAGCCCAAGAACAGCTGCCAGCATACCAGCAACAACAACAGCAGCAGCAGCAGCAGGCCCCTTCTCAGCAGCAACTACAGCTACAGCAGCAGCACCAGCAGCACCAGCAGCAGCTGCAGCTGCAGCTGCAGCTGCAGCTACAGGGGTTGCCTACAGCTGCACTTCCTCCAGTGGTGCTGGCCGTCGAAGAAGCAGCGCAGCAGCTGCTGTTTGTCTGCACGGAGCAGCAGCGGCTGCTGCAGCAGCAAGGCCCGTTGCTGCTGCTGCTGCTGCGCTCGCGAATAGCAGCTGCAGATTTGCTGCGACTTGCTGCTGCGCTGCAGCAGCGCGAATGGGTTGAACAGCAGGCTGCTGAGAGGGAAGCAGCAGCAGCAGCAGCTGGGGCAGCAGCAGCAGGCCTCCCACCGCAGCAACGTGTGTTGTTGCAGGTAGCAGCAGCAAGACAAAAGAGAGATTTGCTGCAGCTTCTCGAGCTGCTGTCTCCTCCGACTCCGGTTGCTGCTGCTTTAGCTTCTCCTTCAGGGGTTAGGGCTCCCCCTCGACTAGTTGGCGCAGCAGCTGCTGCTGCAGAAGCAGCAGCAGCAGCAGCTGCTGCTGCTGCTGCAGCTGGGCCAGCAGAGGGAGCAGCAGAAGGGGCAGCAAAAGTAAAAGGCGGCAGCAGCGTCGTTGTCGGGGGCAACAGAAGCAGAGCAAAGGCTGCGAGGCGCAGTGTACGGCCAGGACCCAGCTAGCTAGCTAGCTGCAGCTAGCTATACGCAGACAGCTAGCTGCAGCTAGCTATACGCAGACAGCTAGCTGCAGCGAAGCAGCAGCAGCTAGCGAGATCCAGCTAGGAAGCAGTAGCTGCTTCCTGGGGAGAGGAGCAACCCGTCTTATCGGACTCGCTTGTTCTTGTGGGATGACACGGCTAGCTAGCTAGCCAGCTAGCTAGCTAGCTAGCTAATCAAACAGCTAGCCTGTCTGCTAACTAGGCAGTTGTTCTACCTAGCTAGCTAGTCAACTGCATATCCATAGCTAGCTAGCTATCTGGCTAGCTAACTAGCCACCTACCTACCTATATAGCTAGCTAGCTAGCTAGCTAGCTAACTGGCGAACTGTCTACAATAGCTAGCTAGCTGAGCTAGCTAGCTAGCTAGCTAATTATCGAGTGGCATTTTGAAGTGCGTTCCCTCGGGAGGGAGACTTGAATAGTTTGAAGGCTAACGAAAGTCAAGTGAAGGATGTAGCTGCGTATACACCGCAGCAGGGCAGAGCAGCAGAGACAGTAGAGAGGTGTCAGTGAAATAATATATTTATAATATATATATAATATATATTTATTATATATTCAAATATTTAGACAAAAATATTATATTATTTCAAATATTTATTTAAACTGCTAGTCAAAGTATAAGGTGTATATACTTAGCTGCATATACACCGCAATATGTTGAGGTGTATGTACACCGCAGTTATGTGTATTGGGGTGTATGCATGCATATACACCTCCTTACTGTATTGTACATACATTATAAAATGTTTAAATGTATGTAAAATAATATACAATATATATATATATATATATATATATGAGGTGTACATACACTGCACGGTATTTGAGGTGTATACAACATGTATGTACGTACACCGCATATAATATACTACAACTTTCTCATTATTTTTATGTTTGCTGAGTTTAAACACAAAACAAAGTTTGTACAAATATAAAAACACAAGCAAACAACAAATACAGAGAATATACATGTGTAGAAGCTTCACTCTATGTGCTTCTTATCACCTGCTGCTGCTGCTGCTGCTGCTGCTGCTATACTGCTGCTGTTGCTGCTGCTACTACTGCTGCTGCAGTGGCTTCACTGAGCTGTTTCAGAAGCTGCAAGTGCCTCTTCTATTAACAGCAGCAGCAACAAGCTGAGGCGGCCTGCCGTTGTGCTGCCTGCTGCTGCTGCAGCAGCAGCAGCATTTGTTGCATGAATAGGTGTAGTAGGATTGACCCCATCTAGTAACAGCAGCAGCAGCTGCAGCAGCAGCAGCAGTAGCAGCAAAGTGGTATAGAAAGCACTTTCATACAGTCGGTTTGTATAACCCCTCTGCACAATCCACTCTGCAGCAACAACAGCAGCAGCAGCAGCACAAGTTAAAACCCGCCTGCTGTTGCTGCCGCCGCCGCTGCTGCTGCTGCTGCTTAGACTAAAAGAATAAGCAGAAGCAGCAGCACAGTCCCCGTGCTGCTCTTCAGCAGAATACTGAATGCTGCATCGAGGTGTCTGTACAGCCCATTGCACGGACACTACAGGGGCTGTTCTACAGCATTTGCTGCAGCTGCTGCTCCTGCTGCTGCTGCAGCAGCAGTGGCACCAGCTGCTGCAGCTGCTGCTGCTGCTGCTGCTGCATTATCAACAGCAGCAGCAGCAGCAGACACACCAGCTACTAGATAGCTGCTGGTGTTAATGTTGGTCTCCCCAACAAGGTTCAAAGGCGGGACAAGTTCCTGCTGCTGCTGCTACTGCTGCTGCTGTTGCTGCTGTGTCTGCTGCTGCTGCTGCTCTACCATCAGCAGCAGCAGCAACACAAAGACACCTCATAAGCCTGAGATGTCTGCACTTCTCGCCGCTGCTGAAAGCATCAAAAGTTTGAGCAACAACGCTGCTGCTGCTGCTGCTGCTGCTGTTCCTGCTGCAGCTACTGCTGCTGCTGCTGTTTCTGCTGCTCTCGTGCTGCGGTTTCAGTGCTGCATGAAGCTGTAAACTGTCCTATGCATTCAAATGACTAGTAGTGAGTGCTGCAGCAGCAGCAGTTGCTGCTGCTGTTGCTGCTGCTGCTGCTGCACAAGCAACACCTCAAATCTTGCCAAAGCCAACGAAAGGATCTGCAGCAACGTTAACGTGCTGCTGCAGCAGCAAATAGCGTTGCTGCTGCTGCTGCTGCTGCTGCTGCTGCCTTCAATGGTGCAGCAGCAATAAGGGAAGAATTACTTCAAAACAATAAAATACTCCAAAAGACTGGCTGCTGCTGTTGCTGCTGCTGCTGCTATTGCTGTTGCTGCTGCTGCTGTTGCTGCTGGTGCGGCCAAGGTAACCGGCTGGCGTTGCCATTGCCGCTGCTGCCGCTGAAATCCCAACAGCAGCAGCAGCAGCAGCAGCAGCAGAAGCAGCAGCAGCAGCAATACGGAGGCAGCACGGCTAAGCCGGGATTCGGTGTTTCTTGTTTCTGCTGCTGAGCAGCGCAGCAGCAGAGTCTGAGGATAGATGCCCCAAGTCTTGATGCACATCCTCTTCTTCCTGCTGCTGCTGCTGCTGCCGCTGCTGCTGCTGCTGCTGCTGTTGCTGTCTGCCTTGGTGCTCCTGCAGGAACTGCTGCTGCACTTCACGTAGCTGCTGCACCGCTTCGCGAAGACGCGCAGCATCTTCATCTTGTGGCTGCTGCTGCTGCTGCTGCTGCTGCTGCTGAACTCCAGTAGCACCTGCTACTGCTGCTGCTGCTGCTGCTGCTGCTGCTGCGGTATCTGGCTGTCCCGGGGGAGACACAGCGCCGAGCGAGTGCAGCAGCTCTTGAAGGCAAGGAAGCAACGAAGGCGAGGCAGCATCTTGCTGCTGCTGCTGCTGCTGCTGGTGTCGCGAGTCGTCTGCTCGTGTGCTGCTGGCATCATCTTGTCCTTGTAGCTGCTGCAGCAGCTGCTGCAGCCGCTGCTGCACCTGCTGCTGCAGCTCCACCGGAGAGCAAAGGCTAGCAGGATCAGCAGCAAATCCTGTCTGCTGCGGCAGAGACACCTCACGGCTGCGGCTAACCTCCTGCTGCTGCCCCACAGCAGCAGCTCCCCGTCGTTTGTTGTTGCTGCTGCTGTTGCAGTTGTTGTTGCTGCTGCTGCTGCTGCTACCGTTCTTACCTTGTGCCCCAAGAGAGGCCAGCAAGGATGCTACGGCAGTGAAAGGAGACTCACTGCTCGTTGGCTGCAGCAGGGGGGCATCTGCCGTTGCTGCTGCTGCTGCTGCTGCTGCTGCTGCTGCTGCTGCTGTCTGCTGCCTCCCGAGAGCAGCAGCAGCAGCAGCAGCAGTAGACCCATCGCCTCCGACAGTGCTGCAGCAGCGCTTCCTAAAACCGCTAGGAGATGTATAGCCTGTGCGGGATCCCCCTCTGCCTCTACCAGGCCCATCTAGCAGCAGCTGCTGCTGCTGCTGCTGCTGTTGCTGCTGCTGCTGCTGCTGCGCTTCTTGCTCCTCCTGCTGTCTCTCTAACTTGCATACTGAGGCCCCGCAAGGCTCTCCTCCAGGCGTGTTGCTGCAGCAGCAACCACTGCTGCTGCTGCAGCAGCCGCTGCTGCTGCTGCTGCCACCAGGTGTGCTGCTGCTGCTTGGAGTCGGTACGGTGCTGCTGCTGCCATCTGCTATGCAGCCTGCAGCAGCAAGAAGGAATGTAGTTGCGAATTGTTGTTGATGCAGCTGCTGCAGCTGCTGCAGCTGCTGCAGCCGCTGGAGCTGCTCTAGCTGCAGCGCGTAGCCTGCTGTCTCTGCCTGTGACATGAGGTTGTCAGCAGGTCGTTGACGCTGCTGCTGCTGTTGCTGCTGCTGCTGCTGTGCTGTTGCTGCTGCTGTTGCGGAGGAATGCATCTGTAGAAGTAGCAGCTGCTGCATGACCTGCTGCTGCGCTAGCATAACAGCAGCAGCAGCAGCAGCAGAATGAAACAGAGACATTCCTTTCTTTAGACTATCATCTGGCCGCAGCAGATCTTCTTCTACTGCAGCAGCAGACAGCAGCGGCGGCAGAGGTGCTGCTGTTGCTGCTGCTGTTGCTGCTGCTGTTGCTGCTAAGAGGCCTGTTGGTGTTGTTGCAGCAACACCATTTGAATGGCCTGGTGTTGATGTTGTACATCCTTTACTATTATTACTATTTCCTGCTGCTGCTGCTGCTGCTGTTGCTGCTGCTGCTGCTGCTGCTGCCTCCTGCTGCTGCCGCTGGCTCCGCAGCAAATCTAACTCCATGTCTTTCCTCGCCTGCAGCGCCTTCTCCCTCGCCCTCTCAAACCCATACAACTTTGAGGAGAAGTACTTCTTTAGTATCTTACCCCCTGCAGCAGCAGCAGCAGCAGCAGCAGCAGCAGCAACAGCAGCAACAGCAGAAACAGCAGCAACACACGTGATAACGATAGCAGTGACAGAAAGAACAGCAGCAATACCACAAAAACAGCAGCAGCAA
>CAJFCY010000503.1:0-13700 GCA_904066265.1 Eimeria zaria
CTACTGCTGCCTCTGGAGGAGGAGATTCATCCTGCTTATGCTCATGCTGTCGTTGCTGTTGCTGCTGCTGCTGCTGCTGCTGCTGCTGCTGGTGGTCAGAGCTGCTGACGCTGCGGATACAAACCTCCTTGCAGATCTGACGATGCTGTTTGACACTGTCAGCGTCGCTTGCAAGCGAACTACTCACGCATGACGTCTTCGATGCTGGTGGTGACGCTGCTGCCACTGGTTGTGCTGCTCCTGCAGCTTGTGCTGCAGCTGCTGCCGCTGCCGCCGCTACCGCTGGTGTTGCTGCTGCCGCTGCATGTTTTACGCCCCTTGAAGGTGACCGGGAAACCTCTTCTGCTGCGGAACCCTCGACGGACGCCCGAAGCGCCTCATGAGGGTCCATTGCTTGCAAGATTCGCACTGCAGCAGCTGCTGCTGCTCGTGCTGCTGCTGCTGCTGTTGTTGTTGCAGCCGTTTCGAGCCTCCGGCTGCCTAGGAACTTCGAACACCCCTGCTGCTGTTGCTACTGCTGCTGCAGCAGGAGACTGCGCGCAGCGTGTGGGATCAGCAGGGCTCGAGAAAAGAAGAGGAGCTCCGTCAGCTGCAAATTGCATGGGCCCCCGGGCTGTCTGCTGCGTCCTATGGAGCAAGACAGTACATCATTGTGCTGCTAAGTCTACGTAGAAACGCCTAAAATATATATTTAGAATGAATTAAAAATGTCAGGGGCAGAAAGGGCGCCGCCAGCGTCGCTCGTGCAGCCGGAAAGCTGCTGCAGCAGCCCTCTCTCTTTCTGTAAGCCCCCCAACTTTCTTCTGTCAATATGTCTTGTTGAGAGAAAAAGTCACATTTATATACCTTCACAAAGTGTGGGCGGCAGTACACAGTGCTGCAGCCATTTCTCCTTGTTTAGCTGCTGCTGTTGTCGCAGCTGCTTCCTCTGCATGCAGCAGCTGCAGCATGAGAATCCTGAGCAGCTTGTTCTAAGATATTATACCTTGAGGCATTCTTTAAGCAGCATATAATTGTATTCTATTATATGTGTTTGTTTCCTTTGTAGCGTCGCCTCCCATCTATTTCCTGGTGTATAGGCAACTCTACAGCGCTGCTCTTACACTGCTGCAGGCGAAACCTTATAGGGTCACCTGCTAACAAGAGTCATCTAGCTTAGTTGAAGACTCTCATGAGCTGTAATATATCTTAAATACTCTATATAAGATATTCCAAATATCACCTGGTCTCCCGTCTAGTCTCCAGGGTGTATGGGTACGGCAACACGAACACCTGAGTGTGCAGGTAGGAGTTGCGTGTATAATACTCTGTGTGTTTTATCTCTCCTTCTATCCAGGGTGTCTATGCAGGGCCAAGTAAGCTTTCGCCAACTAGCTACTGTGTTAGTGTGTGCAGCGAAGTGGCCGTGGTTCTGCTTGCATGTGGCTTTGCCTTGCAGCACTAGTTGCAGCGAAGTGCTCTGCAGCTCATGCCAAGCTGCCTCTTCCTCTCCATCCCCAGGTACTTGGGCTGTCAGTCCCTGGTTTCCAGCGTACTGATGGAGAGTTCTGCTGCTTTTAGGGGATTTGTATGCTGAGTGCGTGCTCCCACTGCTGCTCGTAACTCCTCGAATAAAGTAATATACTCTCGCTACACTTGATGGCGCCGCATACTTCATCCGGGCAAGCAACAGCAATAAATAACATCCCAAAGCAGGGTGATCTAGTGCCTAGCGCCGTCTAGTAATCCGGAGGAGGGGGGTGGAAAGGCAAGAGGAAACCCAGAGAGGAAATTTCCTTAATACATACTTCGCAAGCTCAGATCCTGTCTTCTCTCGCACACTGGCGACTTATCAGGATTTCTTCTCTGGTGCGAAGTGACTTAAGGCAAGATGCTTGTTACAATAAGGCAGGGACAGCTTCTGCATCCCATCCACCAAAAGATGCTTTTCCACCGAGAGCCACCCGTAGAGGATGCCTCTCCCTTTGCCGATATCCTAGAAATGACTGTCACCGCAGTGCGGAGGAAATGGTGGAGGTTTCTGGGTTGTCTTGTATGCTCGTCTCCGAGGTTTTGCCGAAGACCTACAGTTGTGCTTCTCCCCTCGTTTACTAGGAGGAGGCATATGTCGACTTTTGCCAAGCGTTAGAAAGGTTTTTCTTTATACGAAGCATGGCAGGGTTCTGAGATGCGTTATCCTCTAGGCATGCTTACAGGCTGCCAAGCGAACATCTTATGGCAAAAATGAGAGAACGTGAACAACGAAAGCTCTTGAGAGGTTGTTATATCGAGCAGCACCATCCCTTAGTGAACAGAAGTCCAACAGGGCATTGGGAACTTCTATATCAGTGGCCCATTGTAGTGCTGTACCCCACAGAGCAGCAACCGACGGGGTGTGGGGGGAGGAACTAAGGATTCAAAGGATTAGGCCCGCCGGCGTGCTGGAACAGTTAGGCGTCAATCACAGTGCCGTTTTTCTACTAGGCATTTCCACCGTCCTAGGTGACAAAGAAGAAAGGGGGTTTGCAAATAACCCGGCAATAGACCTGTGGTCATTGGAGCTGCAAAAGTGAGGCCCCTCCCCGATAATGATAAGAAGCGATGCTCACGTTCAACTTCCGAATTATGCATTAAGGGACCCACGTGGGCGACTGGCGCATCTGCTTATTCATGCGACATGCTCACATAACCCGAGGTTTATGGGGCACAAAATTGCTTAGAAATTGGAGAACCAAGGCTTGGGGGCGCCGGATCCAGGCGAACAGCAAAATTGGTGGGGGAGAAAATCGGTCTTTCATGCAGCGCGCTGCCCAGTGACGAACCAAGAATAAATAAGGGCCTCACCTTCAGGTCTGCGTCAAGTCTGTGCATATCCATGCTCGCTCTAATGACCAGGAGCTAGTAGCTATACTCAATATGGGATAAGGCGTCCAACCTTGCCTCCCAAGCTACAACAAGGAGTTACAGCCTATCTGCCCATTCGTCGGCGCTGCCCCTGCGGCTATGATTCGCGAATTGCAGGCAGAACGAGGGAATCAGGAATGCTGAGGGCTAAAAATGCGGGAGTGATTCAGGAAGGTGTCACATTATCATGAAACAGGACTTTCACGTTGGAACGGCTAGCAACGTGTGATAGTCCTACGGCTGTCGTCAGTAGCCGAATGGACGTTGCAGATGTGGCGCGCAACCAACAATATTGAGACCCCTGTGGCCCAAGCCACATAGAGGGTGCACCTCACGGAGCTCCGTAAGGCATCCATATCTTCTTTGGTAACAGACATAGAGCCAGTCTTCCAAGAAAAATGAACGGGAAGTCTCCTAAGCACTGCATTAGCGCTATGGAAAGCGATGGAAACATGCATACGCGAACAGGTGGTGTTTTTAGGAAGACCACACTTTGGGGAGATACCCTCCACTTGGCACTAGAGAGAACAGCAAACATCAAGACGATTGAGACAAGAGTGCGCAGAAATGATAAGGAACAGCGAGTCTCCAGCTTTCAGGCCAGTCACCATATACTCAATTCACCGCATCGAACTCACATTTGAAAGGGCTTTGTTCCAGGGTACCGCCGATCTCCACATCTTTTGTAGAAGATCGGGCAGCAAGCAGTGCTGCTAAGAGAAGAAGCAACACTTACTGTTGGCAGCCCTTAGCGCATTCAACAAAAGGGGCTTGTGGCTGCACTTGCATGTGGGCCTGCCGGGCAACAGGAGAGCCAGCGAGACGCCTTGTACCTCGTTTCAGTATGCATCCTCTCTGCTGGTCCCAGGCCTCCGAACGGGAGGCCGCAGGCTGCCTGGACCTTGGAGACAGGAGGCCAGCTACTGACGTGTTCTCCTTTGCTTCACAGCCCCCTTGAATGCAATAGAGGACACTCCTTACATAGGATGCAGGGAGACAGGAGAAGAGGCCATTGGCCGCTTAGGTATAAACTTTAACATTAAACCTTTGAGACTATTGCAGCTAACATCGACTACCCTTCATACTACATTTGTAATTATGAGAGCGGCTTACATACCGATGCACACAGGCGGACACACACAAACATACCACCCATCTATGTTTGTTGTTAACCCAACCATCTACTCAAACACTTAGAAGATAAACTTTAAATGTATAAAGAACAACACATGTATCTCGATGCACATACACTTCAGCAGCGCGTCACACACCTCCATCATGTGTGAGCGACGCCCTGTGTCTGTACACTGCAGAGCTCATCATTTCAGATAAATATCACCTCATTCAAAGCAAATAATTAAATTAAACAAAATTAAAATAAGGGTATACCTCATTTATGTAATAATATATACCGTCGCGGCAGCCGACTCTCGCTGCTGCACGAGCGGCAGCGGGTTGCTGCACAGCATGCTGCCTTATTGGGGTATTTTCTCTCGAAATTATTCATGGGACCAACACATTATTATATTAAATATAATTTTATTTTTTAAAATATAGAAAAACATACAGAAGAATTGCTGAACGGCAGCGATAACCAACCCCCGAGCAGCCCCACACCGCAGGTTGAGCACGAGCCAAAGGCCCAGCAGCAGCGGTAGCAGCAGCAGCAGCGGTAGCAGCAGCAACAGCAGCTTCTATTGTATTAGCAGGATCTTTGCTGCATGTAACAGCCGCTGGAGTGTATGCATGTACACCTGGGGTATACCTCGCTGTGCGGACGCTGGGCGTCCGCCCGCCCGCTCTCGCCGTGCATATATTCATCTTCTCCTTATTATACATCTTGCTGTCTCCTTTATCTTTGTTTAATAACTTATAGTATCTGCAGGAGACAGCCAAAGACAGCTACCTTCTTCTGGGGCCCCTCCGTCAGACAGACGTCGTCGTGGGATCGTCTCCATATCAACGTGGGATCGGCTCACCAAGCCGGGGATCGGCTCCTAAACTCGTGGGATCGGATCCCCCAAACTCGTGGGATCGTCTTCCCTGGTTTGTGGGGTCGTGCCCCCTGATCCATGGGATCGTCTCCCCTAGGTGTTGGGATCGTCTTCCACAAGCCGTGGGATCGCCTCCCTGATTTGTGGGATCGGCGGCCGTCGCTGCCACACCACGTTCATACTGACAGCAAAACAACAGCAGCCAGCTGCTCTTGCTGCTGCAGCAAGTTGATGTAGCAGCTTCTGCTGCCTGCAGCAGTAGCTGCTTCTGCTGCAGCAACTTCTGCAGTCTCTGAAGCCCCAGTTACTTGCTAACCCTTCACAGCAGCAGCTGAGCATTCCTCCCGGCTGAGTTGCCTGCAGCTGCTGCCACTGCTGCAACTGCTGCTAGCATAGCTACTACTACTGTTGCTTCTGCTGCTGCTGCTGCTGCTGCTATCTCTGCTGCTGCTGCTGCTGCAGCCCTTCGCCCTAAGATGCGTCTATCAAGGGGGCAAATGCAGCAGACTCTAAGGCCGTTAAGGGGGCCCCCGTGACCGTTTTCTTACTCCATAGACAGACACCCCACAGGCGCTGCAGCAGCATCAACAGCAGCAGCAACAGCAGCAGCAACTGCGGAATCAGCAGCATAAACTGCAGCAGCCGTATCTAACCACTTCTCGCGTCCTCTCAAGGCCCATGGAGCTGCGCCTTCGAGCCCCCTGCAGCAGCAACAGCAGCAGCAAAGCCGTCGCTGCTGCTGCTGCTGCTGCTGCAACAACAACAGCTGCAGCAGCAGCAGCAAGATTCCAGACAGTCCCCTTCCCATAGAAATGCAGCTGACGCCGCACTCGGGGAGACAGACGGCCTCTGGGGTATCCCAGTCTACCGGGGATGCTGCAGCAGCGCCAGCAGCAGCAGCAGCCGCTGCTGCTGCTGCTGCTGCATGCAGCGCTGCTCTTACACTGTCGCGTCAAGCTGCTGCTCCTGAGGCACCGCAGCACCTGTTGCATCACAACGCAGCAGAAAGCCTCAGTAGCAGCTCTGCTGCAGCAGCACCCGCTGCGGCTGACCACGTTGCCTGGGTGCAGGTAGGCACAACGCAGCAGCAGCAGCAGCAGCAGCAACCTGCTGCTGTACAGACGCATGTCCTCATCCATACTTTCGCTTCTGGAGAGGCTGATCTTGCAGCTGCTCTACGGCGCGTTGCAGCTTCTTCTGGGGGCAGCATCGTGCTCAACACGTTGCAGCAGCAGCAGCAGCAATTGCAGCAGCAGCAGCAGCAACTGCAGCAGCAGCACAGGACCATTCTGCCTGCTGCTTACGAGACAACCTTTCAGCAAACAGCAACAGCAGCAGCACCGCCAAATCTCGCAGCCGCGCCCCTCCCAACTTACATCAATACCTTGCCAGAGCAGCAGCAGCAGCAGCAGCAGCAGCTGCTGCTGCAGCAGCACACGCATGCCATCTTCGTACCGCCTACTCCTTTAGGACTCCGTCATATGCACACAATAGCCGACCCCTTCCACCTGCAACGAGAGCAGCAGCAGCTGTTGCAGCGGCAGCAGCAGCAGCAGCAAAGGCCTGCTCGCATGTACACGAGTCCTGCAGTCTTTGCAGTCTCTTATGGAGACAGTGTGCTGCAACAAAGTTCACCCGCAATTCCAGCAGCAACAGCAGCAGCAGCAGCAGCAGCTGCTGCTGCTGCTGCTGCTTCAGGAGTAGCTGCTGCACTTCCTGCATCCGCGACGCCAGTAAGTGGTCTGGAAAGGCACAGTGAACAGCAGCTGCCTCTGCCGACAACACAGCCACTGCTGCAGCAGCAGCAGCACCTGCAGCAGCAGCAGCAGCAGCAGCCGATACTGACTGCACCAATGATATCATTTCCCTCCCCCTCGCATATGCATGATGCAACACCTGTCGTCCTGCAGCAGCAACAGCAGCAGCAGCAACAGCAGCAGCAAGCTCTGCCAACCCTAAGAACGCGCAGCGACTGCTATACATTTCACCCGATGCGTAGAAGCAGCAGCATGGCTCCAACAACAGGCGAAGCAGCAGCAGCAGCAACTGCAGACCGCAGCACACCTTCTGTGTACACGGAGGCGACTCCTGCAACGACACAGTCAACCGCAGCCTTTGGCATCTCTCTCTCGCCCACAGTGCAGCAACAGCAACAGCAGCAGCACCAGCAGCAGCAGCAGCAGCAGCAGCAGCAAGTGCTGCAGCGCCCCGATACTTCGAGTGTATATACACCAGGACCCTCTCCCACCTGGCAGCCGAATTACGCTCAGCAGCAGCAGCAGCAGCAGCAGCAGCAGCAGCAGCAGCAGCAGCAGGTAGTGTCTGCAGCAGCTGCAACACTTGAAGGCTCGCCAGTCTTACCTGCTGCTGCAGCAGTTCCCATGCCGACGGTTGGCTCGACGACTCCGCCTCCCTTTTCTCCTGTCCTTACGCCTGCTGCTGCACCTGCTGCTGCTGCACCTGCTGCTGCTGTACCTGCTGCTGCTGTACCTGCTGCTGCTGCACTTGCTGCTGCTGCTGCTGCACCTGCTGCTGCTGCTCCTTCTCCTGCCTCTATTTCACTGTCACCACTTTCCCGTCCCGCCGTGGAGCCGTGGGAGCGACCCCGGCGGCGTTTTCTATCCGAACCGTCTCCTGCAGCAGCAGCAGCAGCAGCAGCAGCAGCAGCAGCAGCACACCCCTTGGCTCACAACGAAGATCCTCTGACAAAACTGTTTAGCCGAGCCAGCAGCGGCATAACCCTGCAGCATCCAGCTGATGTTGCTGCTGCGTGGAGCCCTGCTGCAGCAGATTCTGTTGCTGCTGCTGCTGCTGCTACCCCTGGTACACCTGCTGCTGGTGCTGCTGCTCACCAGCAGCTTCCCATGCGGCGCAACAGTTATCCTGTCTCCCCCGCCTTGTCTTCAATGCGTCGTCACGCTGCTGCCGCTGCAGATGGAGCAATGAGGGCAGCAGCAGCAGCAGCAAAGGCTAGAACTGCTGCTGAAGTTGCTGCCAAGGCAGATAGTCTAGCAGCAGCATCTGCCCTTAGGAGCCCTGCTGCTTCTTACTGCAGCGACACCCCTGCCCGCCTCTACTCTGTGTCTTCTGTGGCGTCTGCCTCTCCTGCTGCCCCGCTGCAGCTGCCGCCTCTTGCTTCTCCTGCTCTGTCTCCAAATCCGCTGCAGCAGCAGCAGCAGCAGCAGCAAGAGGTGTTGCAGCACTTTGCTGTAGCAGACCCTGAGGGCCTCACCGGCTTCAGCTTGCCCACGTTGCAGCCGATGGCGCTGGATTCCCTTGACAACCCAGTAGCACTGCAGCAGCAGCAGCTGCTGCAGCAGCAGCAGCAGCAGGAGAGCAGTCTGGTATCTCCACCTGTGCTGAGTGCCCAGTCTCCTGCATCGACAGCCTCCGCAGCACCCCCTCAGACAATCACCGGAGGCCTGCAGCAGCAGCAGCTGCAGTCGCCACTGCAGCAACAGCTGCGGTTGCCTCAGTTTCAGCAGCAGCAGCAGGTGGAGCAGCAACTGCTACTGACTCAGTTCCAGCAGCAGCAGGAGCAGCAGCAGCAGTCGCTGCCTCAGGCGCTGCCTCACTCTATGAGTCCACTAGGGCAGCAGCAGCTGCCTGCTACCCCCTTGTCTCACCAGCCGACACATTCACCTACACGCTCTCCGCCGCTGCAGCAGCAGCTACTGCAACAGCAACTGCTGCAGCAGCAGCAACCACTGCAGCAGCAACCACTGCAGCAGCAAGACTCGTTCCGTGCTACTTCCCCAGTGAACACCCGGTCACCTCCTCTTTCCCCTCATAGGCCCCCAACACCTCAAGCCGGTGCACCGCTGCTGCCGTTGCAGCAGCAGCAGCAGCAGCAGCAGCAGCAGATGGAGTCAGCAGAACCCTTGCTCACACTCGACTCCGGAAGTCTCGTAACGTTTGCAGCAGAAACACCAGCTTCAACCCCTGGCTTCCAGCAGCAGCAGCAGCCACAGATACTGCAGCAGCAGCAGCAGCAGCACAACGGTGAACTAACCCCAAGCGTCTCGCCGTCGAGAGCTGCTGCAGAGAGAGCAGCTGTTGCTGCTGCGAGGGCAACTGCTGCTGCTCAAAAGGCAACAGCAGCATGCGCACGGCTGCAGCAACTGCAGCAGCAGCAGCTGGTGCCCCAAGGTGTAGCAGCAGCAGCAGCAGCAGCCGCAATGGCGGCTGAGACAGGTGCCTCTACAGCTCAGCTGGCAGCAGAAAGAGCAGCACTTGCTGCTGCAGCAGAGGGAGCAACATTTGCTGCAGCAGCAAAGCCTGCCTCTGCCGTCGGTTCTTCGTTACTTCGCAGCAACTCACTGCCTGTACGCCTGGGGTCTTCAGTTGTGCAGCAGCAGCAGCAGCAGCAACAGCAGCAACAGCAGCAAATGCTGCCACTGCGTTCTAACACAGGAGGAAGGCTGCAGCTCACACCAACACCGCGTCTGGTGTCTCCTGTTGCTCTTCAGCAGCAGCAGCAGCAGCAGCAGCAGCTGTCTCTAAGGCGGCGCAGCAGCTTCAGCTTAGAGTCTCTAAGAAGAGAAGACAGTGTCTTGAACCGAAGTCCTCTCTACAGGAGGCAGCAGCAGCCGCAGCCGCAGCCGCAGCAGCAGCAGCAGCAGCAGCAACGGCAACGGCAGCAGCTTACTCCGCTGCAGCTTCGAGAGCAGCAGCTGCTGCAGGAACAACGCAGCCTACGGCAGCAGCGTCTTGAGTTGGAGAGACAGCTGGCGGAGGAGCAGCAGAAAGGAGACACCCCGATGACTGCAGCAGGGGCTCTTACTCGCAGCAACTCAGCAGCAAACCTGCAGCAAGTTGCTGGCATGCAGCAGCAAAACACACTAACCAGCCCTGCTGCCTCTTCTTACAGCAGAATAGATATTAGCCGCACACCCCGCAGCGGCAGCAGCCTTACTAGGTTCAACACTATTGAACAGCAGCAGCAGCAGCAACTGCAACAACAACAGCAGCAGCAGCAGCAGCAGCAGCAACGAATGCTGAGGACTCTAAGCAACTGGTCAACGTCTCCTGTCTCTACACCTGCTGGGCGCATGGAGGCGGGCAGCTACACCCCTGGGGTGCTGCCAAGAGCAGCAGCAGCAGCAGCAGCAGCAGAAGCAGCAGCAGTATCAGGACAAGCAGTAGAAGCATCCACCCCATCAGCAGCAACAACTACAGCAGCAGCAGCAGCAGCAGCAGGTGTGTCTCCAAGCCGCCCATCTTCTGCTGGTTTCTTACCCTTCCATGCCCGCATATACTCCCCTGCTAGCAGCACCTCAAGGATGGGGAAAGCAGCAGCAGCAGCATACTCTCCTATTGATGCTATATCGTCCATCAACCTGAGATACAGGCAGCAGCAGCAGCAGCTGCAGCAGCAGCTGCAGCAGCAACAGCAGCAGCATCGATATGCCTTCACCACCTGGGCCTCCCCCTCAGACCCCACTGCAACATCACCATACTCTGCCCCTGCAGCTCTGCTGCGCGGCAGCAGCAGCGGCTTCTCTACTCCTTTGACGCCGTTACAGCAGGGAGGCAACACCAGACGCCAGAAGCAGCAGCAGCAGCAGCAGCAGCAGCAGAGCTACTTGAGACAAGACAGCACACAGGACCCCCTCACCCGCTACCCGCTGTCTCCCGAAGTGTCTCCTGCAGCTCGTAGGCTGTCTCCTTTTGATGCCAGTACACCGCGTAAGTTGAAGGAGACAGACAACCTCATCTATCATATACCTACATGACATCTGCTGCTGCTGCTGCTGCTGCTGCTGCTGCTGCTGCTGTTGCTGCTGTTGCTGCAGCAGTTGCTGCAGCAGAAGCAGCTGCTGAAACAACTGTGTGGTATTATGCAAATCTTCAAGTTTGCTCGTGCAGCGAAGGCGAGATAAGGCTGGCGGTTAACTACCAACTCCCTTTGCTGCTGCTGCTGCTGCTCTTGCTGCCGCCGCTGCTGCTGCTGTTGTCTTTGCGTTGTTCCTCCCGCTGCTGCTGCACGTACTGCTGCTGCTGCTGCTGCTGCTGCTGTTGCTCTGTGTTGTAGGCCTTGGCGACGCGCACGATGGTTTGAGCCGCTTTGAAAGTCCATCCTCCACGCCTCACTCGCCTCAGCAGCAGCAGCAGCAGCAGCAGCAGCAGCAGCAGCAGCAGCAGCAGCAGTGGAGCCGGCTGCAGTCATCTGCTTCCACGAACACATTGTCTCCTTTACAGACACCTCAACAGTCCTCTTCAGGCACTCCCCTATCTTCTCTCATACAGCAGCAAGTGAAAGGTGAAGCAGCAGCAACAGCAGCAACAGCAGAGACAGCAGCAGCAGCAGAGACAGCAACGCCTGTGGCAGCAACAACAGCAGCGGGCGGGGGTGAAAGTCCTGAAGACGGCGTAGCTGCTGCTTCTTCTGCCCTTAGACAGGCAGAACGTGCAGCAGCAGCAGCAGCAGATGCAGCACAGCGGGCTGCTGCTGCTGCAGATGCCGCGGGCCAGTCTCCTGCAGCAAATGCAGCAAGATACAGAGCTGCCCGAGCAGCAGCAGCAGCACGCGCTGCCTTGCTCGCTGCACAAAGGCGTGCTGCTAGCATCAGCCCACGAACAGCCCTCCTTAATTCAGAGACGCAGCAGCAGCAGCAGCAGCAGCAGCAACAGCAGCAGCAGCCTTTGCTAAGGCAAAGCAGCAGGAACGCCTCACAGCAGAGGCCCTCATCACCCTTCAGCTCATGGCAGCAGCGCAGCAGCAACAGCTTCCAGGACAAAGAGACTATCAGCAGGCAATCAGCAGCTGCAGCAACAGCAGCAGCAGCAGCAACATCTCCTGTTGTTTCTCCTGTGGCGGCTGCTGCTGCTGCCGGTGCTGCTTCTGCTGGTGCTGCTGCAGCCGATATGTCAACACAGGTGCCGCAGTCCAGGGCCCGTGCTGCGCTGCAGACAGAGCAGCAGCAGCAGCAGCACCAAAGGCATCGGTTCCTAGACCGAGAACAGGAGCTGTTGCAGCAGCAGCAGCAGCAGCAGCAGCAGTACGAAAGAGGTGACAGCCACGTTGTCTTGACTCCTGGCAGGCAGAGACAGCCCAGTGGTCATTTCCCCCTCTCTGCGGCAGCAGAAGCAGCAGCAGAAGCAGCAGCAGCAGCAGCAGCAACCCACCGAAACAGGTTTCCCCCCTCTGTCTCTCATTCGTCTGCCTCCGGTTCCGTCCCCGCTGCTGCTATAGCGCAGCAGCAGCAGCAGCAGCAGCAGCAGCAGCATCGCGGGTCTCCAAAGACAAACCTGCAGCCTACCAGCAGCAATACAAATTCAAAGTCACAGTGGTCTCAGCTGGATGCAATGCTTCAGCAGCAGCAGCAGCAGCTGCAGCGTTACCAGCAGCAACTGCAGCAGCAGCAACAACAACAGCAGCAGGATTTACAGCAGCAACGGAGACGAGAGCAACGGCAGCAAGTGCTGCAGCAGCTACTGCAGCAGCACAAGCAGCGTGAGGCAGCAAATAGAGCAGCTGCTGCAGCAGCAGAAAGGGAGACAGAAAGACAAAGACAAATAACAGCATTTGCTGCTGCAGCACTGCAGCCTCCTGAGCATGACCTGCATGCAACACTTCAAGAACGAGGTATTGGTGGCGCTGCTGATGCTTCTGCTGCTGCTGCTGCTGCTGCTGCTGCTGCTTATGATGCTGCTCCTGCTACTCCTGCTGCAAGACCCTTCGCACTGGCCCAGCCAAAAAACGGCGCTGCCGCTGCTGCTGGCGACGCAGCTGTTGCTGAGTTAAGAGCAGCAGCTTCCAGCAGCAGCGGCAGCAGCAGCAACGGCAGCAGCAGCAGCAGCAAAGCAGCCAGGTTTATTGGGGATGCCCTTTATGGGGCAGAGCCTACAGAGGCCTTCCTCTACGAAGCTTATGCCCAGGGGCAGCAATCCCAGGAGCAGCAGCAACAGCAACAGCAAAAGCAACAGCAGCAGCAAAAGCAACAGCAGCAGCAGCAACAGCAGCAGCAGCAGCTGCAGCAGCAGCAGCAGCAGCTTGACCTTATAAGCTGGGCTGGCTCACCCCCTTCTATGCCGGCCTGTGGCAGCCTGGAGACTGCTCAGAGTTCTGCAGACTTAGCGCGGGCCCCACAGGACACTGCAGCACGAGATGCAGCAGCAGCTGCTGCAGCGGAAGCAGATGCTGCTGTTGCTGCTGCTGCTGCTGCAGATGACGACAGCAACAGAAGCTCCTTCTCCTTTGACCCGAAGACACCCAAGACGAGACGACTTAGCAGGGCCTCCTCGCTTGCCGTCCATGTGTCTGACACTGCAGCAGCAACAGCTGGCAGCAGCACCAGCTGCAGCAGCAGTAGCAGCAGCAGCAGCAGCACAAGCTGTAGTAGCAGCAGCAGCACCAGTTGCAGCAGCAGCAGTGGTAACAGCAACAGCAGCAACAGTTTCATCAGTAGCAACAGCAGCAGCAGTAGCAGCAGCAGCAGCAGCAGCAGCAGGAGCAGCAGGAGCAGCAGCACTATCGGTATCCCCTCCTCTCTATGCTTGCCTCGCGTGCCCTTTACATGGAATACATGCCGCAGTTTGCTGCTGCAGCTGCAGCAGCCAGCTGAAAGTTTTTCTATAGACGGCGAGCTGTACAGACACTGGCAGCTGTCTCTTGTGCCTACTATAGGAGCAGCACAAAATAGCCAAAGGCAGCAGGTCCATAAACCCTAAACCCTAAACCCTAAACCCTAAACCCTAAACCCTAAACCCTTAACCGTAAACCTTTAACTTTAAACCCTTAACCCTAAACCCTAAACCCTAAACCTCCAATAAATCCTTTTAAAGTCATTTCTTACCGTCTGTTTTTTTTTCTTTTTTTTT
>CAJFCY010000504.1:0-13688 GCA_904066265.1 Eimeria zaria
ACGGTTATCATCAACACTGCTCATCGTCTAAAATAAGTATACCTTAGGAGTTTGCGTCGCCTCCCACCTATTGCCATGCACATACACTGCCCCACATATTCCCTCATACCCCTTGAAATGTCCACATTTGCCTCACAAACGCATGTCTCAATTGCGCACCACCCTCCCCTCGTTCTTCCTCATTCAGAGTGCGGTTGAAGCATCATCACCTTCCGCTTCTTCCGATGCTTCAACACCACGAATCTCCACACATGTACATTATTCCTCCGGCGCTACTCTCTTACTGGCTGAAACGTAGATATGGCCGATACTGTGCAGACAAAATTAATTTCTTTGACACTGCTGGGCACACGTGCTACAAACCTTCCTAGTTATTCAATGCCCTCCATCTGCGCAAGCTTGCCCAGTCAATATGTGCTTACTGCCTGGCGGTAAATGGGAGCCGTCGCACTGCCAGACAAGACGTCCCGCGCAGCAACTACTGACGCGGGCACACAAACTGCATAACACTACAATGCTCACATGCACACGGTTAGTATCAACACTGCGTTTCCGCGTAGCGCCTACAGAGATGCAAGCGCAAACTGCATAACACCACATTGCGCACATGTACAGAGCCCCTACTCTAACAAGACTGCTGGTATGCCCATCGGCCAGCGTGCCAGAATATACACAGGGCACGAAATCCAAGAGGAGGCTCAATACCAGTTACAAGCCTATGCACCTGGTTGCATGGCGCATACTTGTCGAGCCACATCGCGTTGCAAGCCAACAAGGAACACAAGTGTACAAGACGTTCATAGCCACCTCCTACGACTCTCCAGAAAAGTGTTGCCCACCCGCGCCAGCGAACGAAATCCCTGGCGCAAGCAATGACCCTAACCGACGCAGTCCAAACTACGCCTCCCACTTGGCAGGCGTCGCGTTTCCTGGAAGTCCTCCTAAAGATCCAGCATAACATCCCGTCTACGACTATGGACTGCTGTACAAGTTACACGATACTTGGTGTAACTGCAGCGAATCATAACATGTCAAATGGCTTGTGAGAGCAAAGGCACCCTGAGGAGAGCAAAAGGAAAGAAAGCTCTTTGAACAAATCCACAGACGCCGCTCCCCCCCAAGTCCGACCAATTAGGTTCCCTTCTGGAGCATTTGTCTGCAAGGAGCCGACCGCCGCACAAGAATCCCCAAATGCCACAAATTTCGTATGCCGTCTTTGAAAATCATTTCAATGCTGGTGTACCACCTTCGATTCTAATCTTCTTTTTCAGGACCTCTTTGTCAGTGTGCTCCGTCCGCGAGGCTGTCGAACCGATTATTTGTTCCTCGGTCTGGCATCACGAAGCCACATCAAAATACCTCAAGGAACGCCAGCCAGATTCATCATGGGTTTCACCGCCTAGTGACACACAACTGGAAAATCCGCAGATTCTGTTCCCGTCCAAGTAATTATTACTGTATCTCGGCAAACGGACAATTGCATCGTTTCGGGGACACGTGAGCATTCGGCTAGCCGACTCCAGTTACCAACTGTGTCTTGCAAGCGCAGCTCAACGGGGGGAGCGCTGTGAAGCTACATGTGCGAGCATACAAAGCCGACTATCCGTGTATACAGTCCTTCCTTTAGAGCGAAAACAGCCTGCTTGACTGCGTGAGCTTCGCTTCAAATTCAAACAAGCTTATCAATTGATACATGTGAACCGGCGCATGCAATAATTGCAATGAGTGTCATTCACTCATGTCCCCTGAGCTAGAAAAGAAGGGATTGTTAAATGGTATCACTCTGCGGACACAACCAGCATGACAGCATGTAACCGTAAACCCTCGTCTGCATGAAAGGTTTCGAAGTCCACGCTCGACACAAGCGTTTGAAGGAAAAAATTCAGATGCGTGGGAAAGCCTGACTGGGCAGGCGTGGGTGAGGCGTCGAAGTCGGTAACAACGTCACAATCATCGGTTTCAGCGCAGAGAGCACAGACCTGAAAATTAGTGCTTATATCACAGAAAGCTTTAGAGCTGATGCTCCGAGCATCCGAGCGGCAAAATATCCTGTGCGTTGTACCTATAACATCGCTCATCACCATCGCTCTCAGGTACTACAGGTGGAACACATGCAACAACGAAGTAAGCCAGGCGGCGACAGACGTACAGCTACAAATTTCCCGATTTGTTGAATATATTTGCGTTTTATGGAGTGTGTGCCTCACACTGCAGCGCTTGTTGAGACATCACTGTCACTTGTACGCAAACATGCATCCAGCTGCGTCGGCAATATCGGCATTCATCATCCTAAGGAAACAGCGGTACGATGCTGCCCAATATAACACACTGACCATTGAAGATGATGACTCAAGATCTTCCCGTTGGGGAAATTTTCGACCCCTGCACGTGGATCTGGTATGCACCTACGGTGAATCGGGCGCGGAGGCGAGAAAATGTCCGCGTATCCACTGCTATTTGCGACGAGACTAGTTCCTTTGTTCTGCTGTGTTCTCTTCGACGACCTCGGTTGCCCAATTACATGCAGGCATATACTGACTCCGCGTGCCTCTCTCTACACTTGTCCGGTGTAGACCACACCGTTACATGCGCACCCTGCTTGTGTTGAAAAAGACCCACTTTACATGTATCTGAATCTTCTGCTGCAAGCCTTCGCCGATTCACTCCAAATCTGCTCAACTTCTTGGATTGGAGTGCCTTGAAGCACTGAAACACCAAAAATACCGTAGTAACTGTGGCAGCCAGGAATGCAAGGGCTAAGAGAGGCACTCTCCCACGTTCCCGGTAAGTACGCAGGCCATTGTGTGGGAAAATTACTTCGGAAGTGGGGAAAGAAGTGGCCGGTACTTCAGTTCTACCAGTCGCCTCCGCTTGAGCACACACAACGGTCGTCAAAAAGGCAGTGAAAAGTGGCGTGAAGAAGTGCATTTTGCAGTCAAATGGATGTAATATTCCGTGTGGTGTGTGAGCGGCTGAAATATTTCCTAGGATTTCAATGTAGCTATGCAAATGTGCGAACTTCAAGCCGTTCGTCCTCGGCATCTACAAGGCGGCGGCACGCATGTACAGGTCTTCAGTGGCCTTGGGTACGCAACTCCACCGCTTATCTTTTCCTGCTGTGAATACTGTGTACGTTTCCTTGATAATCCGGAATATATTCATCGTATATAATGCAACTATGCGTTAGCTGGTGCCTCCTGCCCATTAGGAGGCATTTCGCTTGAGCGGCTGCATCGACGTCCGGGCGTGCGTTGTCAGTTTGTGGTAAACAAGCGTAGCTGCAACCGGAACCATAGATGGAGTACACGACGTCTTAAATAATCATACCGTTCAGCTGGTTGTTTGTGTCCTTTGTTTCTGTGCGACTTAGCGAGTGCCATCCGCCTTTACACAGGACTTTTCCGTGTTGGCTGGCCTGTGTTGAGTTGGCACGTGTATCGACGCTCATACAACGACGGCTATAAATTCCCAAAAACCGTTCAGACTGTCCAAAAGCATTCCATAGTGTTAATGCATGCAACGAAAAGGCCTCTGTTTGGCTTGCAGGTGCTGCTGTCTTGCAACACTTGCACCACTTTGCTGCACAAGGAGGTGCAGGGCAGAGGGCAGTCCCACTGGCAGGCAAAGCCAAGGGCAGCACACTAAGAGCGCCTCATCAAGCATCAACCGCGGTCCCGTACGTCGCTGTGCGGAGGACGCCTGCAGGCTGGAGAACAGGTAAGCTGGATTGGAAACACTCTTGACTCAAACATTTCGACTATATAGCAGATAACGGCTGTCTTCGAATACTATTGGCGGCTTTTGTTGCAGTCGTGATGCTTCATGTCCTCGGTGAAGCTGCAATGTGGACCTCTACTTGCGCGCAGGCTGTAGCGTGCTGTAGATGAAGTTGAGTCTCTTTGTAGCATGCTGTAGCATGCCCTACGTACACTTGAGGAGTCCCCTACGTGGAGGTGAGACGTGCCCTACGTGCAGTTGAGACGTGTACACCGACTGGTGCGTAGACTACCTACCAACGGAGAAGGATGTGTTAAACAATTGCCTACTGAGTTAGACCATGCACCAAAAGGGGGCTTGGATGCGCCTAGATATGGGGCTGACGAGCAGCACTAGTTGCAGCGAGGTGGGCTGCAACATGTGCCGGGCTGCCTCAATTCCCCGTGCGTTGGCAGCCGAGCGGCAGCGCTATGGTTGCCTAAGCTCAGCGGAAGGAGGTTAGCTGCTTTACGGACTCTTTTCTTATGAGTATTTGGCTTTTTTCACAGCTCACGGTAGTCCTTTGATAAGATCAGGACTCTCGTTACACTGTACGTCCGTCCTGGTGTACAGAGGTAGGGGCCACGTGCGAATCGCCTCTGTCTTCGCTGGGTCCGGTTCAACTCCTCCTGCAGAAACACGAAAACCTAAGAAGCTGATTGTTTGCATGAAAAACGAACACTTCTGTGCTTTCACTAACCACTGCTTCTTGCGAAGCAGTTGCAGAGCATGCCGCAAATGCAGTAAGTGCTCCTGCACGTTGCGGCTGAACACAAGCACATCATCCATGTATATTATCATCCATCCTTCATTGATTGGTCCCAGAAAATCGTGATTGACCTGTCGCTGCAGTTCGGCAGGTGCATTCACGAGCCCAAAGGGCATACGTGTATACTCTAGTTTACGTGTACGGGTATGAAACACAGTCTTGTGCCTGTCATCTGGACGTATTGGGATATGCAAAAACGCGTCAGCGAAGTCAAATGATGAATATACTGCGGAAACCTGCAAACGATCGAGACGTTCGTCCACCCTGGGCATCGGGAACTTCTGTTTCACCGTGATGTTGCTGAGTGGTTTGAGGTCCACGCAGATGAGCCGCCTTCCGTCCTTTTTCTTTGCCAACACCGGGTTATGTCCAAACGCGCTAGTTGATGGTTGGACCATGCCTTTTCTTAACAATTCATCTGCTTGCCTCTCAATTCCCTCCTCAAGTTGAGGGGGTCGCCGGTACCTTGGAACAAAGCTTGGGGCTGCTCCAGGGATGAGTTCGATGCGGTGCATTGAGCGTGTAGCGGGTGGCCGGCCCGCCGGTAACTCTTTGATATTTAGTACATCTGAGAACTCTTCCTTTAATTGTGCCCACTTCTGCTGTTTCGCGGGTGTTGACTGGATCGAATCCCCCAAAACTGCGGTATTCGTAAGACCATCACGACGGAGTGCATGCATTTCTCCATCGCATCCTGCAGGGTTTCTGCGCTGCGTTGGAGCCTCATTGCTCCCCCCCTCCGTGAGACACTGCCTCGACTCCTTGCACAGTTGAGGACGTAAAGGCCGTTGGATGCGCTGAGAGGTGCACTCTCTCAGTACTTCCAGGTATGTAGGCCTCGACAGTGTCATCAGGGGGGTGTATGCTCGCCCTCCACTGGGTCACCCAATGCATACCTAGGACCATGTCGTGGTGAACTGGTCCAACATAGAAGTCCCGTATCATGGCAATGTGACCCTTTCCAGACTTAAGGTCACGTTGTACACCTATTTTTTTGCCGATTCTGCTGTCCTGGCACCTCCGAGCAGTTGCTTCCGATAGAATATCCAACTCCTTTGCCCCTTTCATTCGCCTGCAGTCGCGAAATATATGACCTTGTGTAGCATACCTTACGTGAAGTTAAGCCGTGCACGCGGCCAACAGTTGAGACGTTGAGACGTGGGTTCTACGTATGCACTGCCTCGTGGGTTGTCTACCTACCAACGGAGAAGGAAGTGTTAAGCAATTGCCTGTTGAGTTAGTACATGCAGCAAAGGGGGGCTTGGATGTGCCTAGAGTTGGGGCTGCCGTGCAGCACATGTGCACGTGCTGCAGCGAGGTGCGCAGCAACATAGGCCGAACTCCCCGTTCTTAGGCAGCTGAGCGGCAGCGCTATGGTTGCCTAAGCTCAGGGAAAGGAGGTTAGCTGCTTTTATGGACTCCTTTCTTATAAGTATTTGGCTTTTTCGCAGCTCACGATAGTCCTTTGATAAGACCAAGGACTCTCGTTACACCTTGTCTTTCACAAAAGATGCAGACGCGGTGCTCAGCACGTCCTTCCGGCTTTTTGGGTGCGGAATTCATTGGCTGACGTCGGTTGCTGCCTCTGGTCCCCTTCAAAGCTGATGTAGCGTTCACAGCCCCAATATCCATGGGATCCAAATCCGAATCGTTTCTAAACACGCTTTCTCCCTTCTATGCTAGAGCTGCGGAAGTTGCATTTTTCCTTTCCTTTATGCGAAGATATTCCATCAATTGGGTAAGCTCAACCTTAACACCTTGGAGTTCCCTCTCTGCCGCCCAACCGGTTACGGACTGCCTCTCGCCTAGAGATAGCCCTGCGATGAACCAATTATACAGAAGCTCCTGGTCTACCGCTGGGCTTCTGATCACAAGTTTCTCATATTTCTCAATATACCGTTCTATCGATAACGCTCCCTGCTTCAGTTTTCTTAGCTCCGCTAGGGCTTGTTCCGTTGCAGACCTGGGAATAAACCTGCATCGTAACTCCCTGCGGAAAGCATCCATGGTCCTTATATGCTCCGGGAAGCTGGAACCTTTGGTTAGGTGGAGTCACCATCGTCGTGCGTCAACCTCAAATAGAGAAGATGCCAATACTAGTTGTAATTCTTCAGGTGCGTTTTGGAGACGCAGATACCAGTCCAGGGAAGCTAGGAAGTCCTCCACTGCATCTGCATCGCGGCGTCCATCGTATTTGGATGGCCGGCAAAGCCGGAGGCATTCTTCATGAAGTGTTTTTGTTGAAAATGAACTTTCCTCTGGATGTGACGCAGAAAATTGGTTTATTTATGCTCTGTTGCACTTCTACTTGTCTGTAGCCTCCCCACACGAGGGCAGACCGTCATCTATCTCCATAATTGTGACGAGAAAAGGGATATGCTTAAAACAACGAGTGAGCAAAATACTTGCTGGTTTTTTCTTCTTTTTACTAATTTTTCCCTTGTTTCTTCTACTAGTTACTGCTGCCCCTTGATTTGCCAGGCAACAGCAGTGGGGATCCGTGTGCTCACCCTTCGCGGAGAACCATGTGGTGCTACCAAGCGTAACGAGAGTCCTTGATCTTATCAAGGGACTATCGTGAGGTGTGAAAAAGCCAAATACTCTTAAGAAAAGAGTCCCTAAAAGCACATAACCTCCTCCCTTTGAGTTCAGGCAACCATAGAACTGCCGATCGGCTGCCTAAGCACGGGGACTTGGGGCAGCCCGGCATATGTTGCAGCGCACCTCGCTGCAACTCGTGCTGCACGACAGCCTCATATCTAGACACATCCAAACCCCCCCCTTTTGCTGCATGGACTAACTCAATAGGCAATTGTTGAGCACTTCCTTCTCCGTTAGTAGGTAGTCTACGCACCAGTTGGTGTACATGTCTCAACTGCACGTAGGGCGCGCCTCAACTGCACGTAGTACATGCTACACCTGCACTAAGAGGGTATACGGTTGCTGAGTACTTACTCGTCCATCAGTAGCCAACCTGCATGCAACCAGAAATGCATGTGCAAGCTGTAGAGAAATCAGTGCAGCATCGGCCTTAGCTCCGCATATTGGGATCAAATAGGATGTACCCCTCCATTACGGAGGCGGCCAACGGCTGGACAGCTCTTCGCACTGGAAAAGGAACAGTAGCCTCATCTCTATCAATCAAAACGTGTTTCTACCGTGGGAGAGATTCATGGTCAATGCCTCTGCCCCTGTGAAGCGTCCAGATATGACAGGCGCTCCTGTGCGGGGGCAGTGGGGTCGCCTGCTGTTCCGAAGTTACTCCCGTCTCCCTCTTCAATATACACCCTGTCTCTTGATTAGAAGCGGAGGCACAAAAGTAATGTTTTTGTCTACGCAAGAATACCATTTTTCTGAAGTGCAGCCGGACAGCGGAATCTTTCCGAGATGCGCTGCGATTTCGAGCGTACTGACAATGGCAGACTGAGAACACCCAAACGAGGAAAGCTATTGATAGAGTGCTACATCGATCAGGATCAATTCCTAGAGAGCAGAAGTCCATTTATGCACTTGCTGCTTCTATATCAATATTCCATAGTAGGACTGTTCCCTAGAGAGTCCTACTATGGAATATTGATATTGAAGCACCAGCACACGACGAGGGGCTGCGCTGCAGAAAGGAACGTAAGAGGCTGATGGGTGGAGCTCGTTGTGATGAAGATCTGTGCACTCAGTGCTGTAGATGAGAAGTAATAGAGCGGGTCTAGAAATTATCCATAACTCAAGGAAACTGGAGAAGAACAAGTGCGGCGATCTCACCAACTGCGCCAGCGGAAGAAGCAATTCAGTGTCTCTAGAAATATGGCAGGCTCAATAAGTGAAAAAAGTGGTCAGGTGGCCACTTCTGAGGTCAATGAATGGAATATATCTATCTGGAGACAGGCAGAACACCTCGTTGGCGTCTCAAAAGTCAATGTCTTGTCAGGCGTATCCCCCTCCAAGCCAGTGAGTGCGACGCTGATCTCACGAGGTAAACAAGTTTTCTTTACCTCTAGAAAGTAGATGTTTTGGCAAACCTTACCCTTGCTATGCTTGTGGTGTACGTTGAGCAGATGAGGCCCAGCAGCCTCTTTGAAGTGATGGCATCAATTACGAAACTGTTTAGGGTTCACGACGACTCAAAAGACGTTTTAGAGCGATCCACACTGCTAGAGCACTCACACTATATAATTAAATTTTCGTTCGCATCGGATAAATTCTAAGTAAAGGGTCTTTGTCGCAAGAAACAACTTGAACCTGAGGATTTCGCTGCCTGCTACTGGAAGCCGGATTCGAGAGCTGAACGTGCGAATTGCATAGGCCAAAACTGGTCTCAATACGTTTTGCAGCGGGCTCCAACATGCTCTTGAAGTGTTCGGACTCTGCTTTGGAAATAGGTGAAACATGTGCTGCTTGCGTTAGGGCTCTCAGATACAATGTTGACAGAGTTAGAATTGCTCTTAACAGAGTTTCAGCGGCAACAAAGCTCATAATATTCGTATGGTATTTGAGAGTGTCGCTGGTGAATATTTTTCCCTGAAAATTGTTCTGACTACTATTCTGCCCGATAATAGTTCAGGTAGTGATTAACGAAGGGTAGGGATCCTATTGGATACTTCGTGCAGGTTGTACGCCGCGAAGATACAGTGCCTGGTGTATATAAATGCTTCAACATAGCACCTGGGAAAGGAGGTGGAGCTCGTTTGCTGGTTATGGCTTGTTTCCTGGCGGATTAAGGCAAAGGGGACGCCAGGGAGCCTTTCCCGTTCCGGCAGATGGATGGAACACCCAAAGATGCTGAACCCTGGTCAGAGTTGGGCCCCTCTGAGCATCTGCTCCTGAAATACGCAGAAGGTGCTCCCCGCGAGTCGCGTTTGGGGCGCGATAACACCGGTTGCATCTAGAGGAAGCGGATGTACGGGCCTGACAGCAAACTCTGTTTTTCCTTTTAACACTGTAGCTGTTTTTCTCCTGTCTTTAATTTGTTTGTTCGTCCATCTCGAGCTGTTGCTTAATGCGTCTCTGTGCTGGTAGTAAGCTTGTGTTTATGATTCTTGAGTTGTTTCGCTCGCACGCCGCCCCCCTCATGACCTCGCAACGGGAGATTTCTGTCTCTGCGTGCGTGCGTTTGAGTCGCTGCCTCCGTCTCCTCTTTCTTCTCCATGTGCGCCTGGCTGTCCATTTATTAGCGCATATCTCTCTCTGCGCGGATTTGTCCGTGTTTGTTGTCAGCCACTTCTTGGTAGCAGCAACAGCAGCAGTTGCAGCAGCAGCAACGAGAGCCTTGTTTCCTCCCGAGTGACCACCAGAATACTCTCCACGAGCACCTGTGGGTGCTCGAGGAGAGTACGAGTAGCTACGGGGCTGCTCCAGGCTGGTTAGGCAGTCCGCTGCAAGAAGCTAAAAACTGCTAGCAAGTTAGCTCCCTACTTACGTGAAGATCTAGCCACCAACCTGGTTAGTAGGGCTACATAGTTGGCTAGCTTGACTAGCGAGGGAGGTCTGCTTGTCCGTGATACAGTCATTGTTGCTATGTCTGCTGCTGCTCTTGGTGCCGTTGTTGCATGCTGAGGTGCAGAATCGCTTATTGGTGCTTGCAACCGCGATTGATGTGTCTCGTGCTACTGCGGCTTCTGGCCGACGAGGAGTGTTCTGCTTTTTTTTTGGCGTGCGGTTTGGGCGGGCAATTTCAAGAACACAGAGATGTCTCGCGCCCCAGCAGCAATCTGAAAATACCTCAAGCCCGCTAAGGTGCCTTACTTGTCTTTCATGTACAAAACCGGCACACGCCCCTATTGCTGTTGCTGTACCTGCCGCTACTTTTTATCCTGCTACTAATGCTGATGTCACTCACCCAGCGGGTGCTCGTGCTGCTTATTATGCTGCTAAACACGCCGGAGTCGTTGTTGCTGCAGGTGACGCTTTTTTCGACGTTGCTGCTTCCATTGCTTATAGTGTATGGCTTTCACCACCATTTCTGGTTATGATACGTGCCCACTGCTTCTGCTGCTGTGCAGCAGAGAGCGCACTTGCCATAATGTAAGTATAGCAATGAATTGAACGCCCTCCAAGATGCTGGGACTCGGGTAGTCAACGGCAGTATCCTGGGTGCACAGCTGCTGCCGCTGCTGCTGCTGCGCTGTTGCATTGGCAATCACATCATACAGACTGGTGTACGCAAAGAGCCTGCCAGACAGTTCCGCAGGGATGCTGTTGCTTCTGCTGCAGATGCTATTGCTTTTGCTGCTGCGGCTGTGCTTGGGCTGACGATGCGCTGCTGTCACCGTGAGCGTGCTGCTGCTCTTCTCGTTCGCGTTTAGGCTCTCGCTGCTCTTGTTGCGTGTGCCGCCTCTCGTAGTGTTGTTCGTGCCGCAGCTGTTGCTGATGTTCGTGATTCTGTTGATGTGCTTTTTTCTATAGTTGTTGATTCTGGTGCTCTTGCGGTTCTTGCTGCTGTGCTGCTCCCGTTTGCTGTTGGGCCGCTTTTCTTGCTTCTTTCCCCGCTGCTGCTGCTTCTCTTTGCCCTGCACATATCCTTACTGCTGCTGCTGCTACTCAGTGCTGCTGCAGAAGCCACACCTAACTGCTGCGAAATAGATTTGCTAGACCGCCAACGCCGAGAGCTGGTGGATTCAAAAAACAGCAGAAGCATCACTGCGACAGGGACAGCAGCAGGCCTCTCGCCCAGCAACAGACGTAATCGGTACGATGTGCTGCTGTTCCCCGCAGCCGCGCAGCATCTACAGGCATTCAATAGTACGAAATCACACCAGAACTTTCAGAAAGAGTAACACATGCACACGATCTGCAGCAGCAGGATAAACGTCAGTAACAGGATAACCACTACTTGCACTAGCTCAGGTGGAAGCAGCATTAATTACAGAATCAGTGGGACTAGCAGATGCACTAGCAGTACCACCTGCTGCAGCAGAACGAGCAACGGTGCCAGTTGCAAATGTGCTACAGGCAAGAGCAACCTCACCAATGAAAGCAGCAGCAGCGGCAACAGACTATGTTCTACTGCACGACCTGCACGCTCGTGCAAGGATCAAATCGAGAACGAAAAACGATAAAACCCTTGGGAACTTGTGGGCTGCAGCTAAATTTGAACCCTTATACCCTGAATGGTGGGGCTCTAGAAGCCCTAGAAGGCATAAGCCTAAACCGAAAGCTCTAAACCCTAGAAACCTAAACCCTGGACACTACACCCCTACAAACGAAGCCCTACGTCCTAAATACTAGACTCCAAGCCATTAACAGTTTAGCATCTTGCTCAGAGTCTGCTGATTACGAGACGCCTGCTAAATGAACCAGCTAAATGTATGGTTTTAGCTGGTTCATTTCCACACAAATATCCTTCGTGAGATTTGTGTGGAAATCCGATGCTATCGAATGCAAAAAATAGTTGCGCTTCGGGGTAGGTTAAACGTTTGGATAAATACGCATAGGGGTCCAGGCAATGCGTATCGGGCTCTTTGCTCCAATTACGATGCTTTCCCCTGATGTAATAAAAATAAGCAGGCAACGAACAAGGAAGACGCACTCACTGCAGCTAAAATTAACGAGCCTCGTGAATAAACCCGACCAAATTGAGCCGTCGTCACGCTCTTGGAAGCGTCTGGATTACTGCCAGCTCGTTATGTACTTCAACACAAGCTGAGGGAAGGGCTCGTCCTTCGCCGGACTACCTCCCTTCCTCCTTGATATCTACGTGTTTACTGGAAGCTGCTGATGCAGGTGGTTGTGCGAAGCCAGAGGTCGTCGTAATATTTACCTGCGTTTGACACAGGCAGGCGATCCTACGAAGTTCAAGTAGTTGGCCGCCTCTCACATCGGCTGCTATGATTTAATTCAAACTTTAAAGGCAAACCGTACTCGTATTTTAGGTCTATAAGGCAGGGCAAGCACCGTCTGCCCCGCTGGCGACGATGACGCGAACCGGTGATACATGCACGTCAAAAACCACCCGAATAAAGTGCATTTTATCGTTTATGCATTCCATTTAGAACTGTCCAAAACGCTGGTTCTGCTGATATACCCTATGGATAAGTCCGCAAAATATAACAATACGCGACACCGAGCACGGTTGTCGGGAGGTGTCCCTTGTATTTCTCACCTTTCTGTTTGTTGGATAATCAATCACTCGATTGACTCTTTATACCTGTCAGGTCGCCTCCGACTTGAACATGCTGCCTGCCTACAAGCTGCTGCAAACTGCGCATGGCCTGTCTACCATCGACAAGATCTCCACCTAAACCCTCTGCTTGTCAAAGCAACTCCTGCAACCTACAAGATAGGGGCTTTTCCGGCGCTTCACCTCAAGCAAATAACGTGGCTTAGCTCTAACAAGAATTCTTTCATCCTTTGCATGGCTAAGCCTTGTATGCGACTCCAAAATTAGTACACCGTACAAAGATCCGCAGTGAACTCTCGATAGCCCTACAGACAACGGGGTCACGTCAAGGGCAAATACCTCTCAATCAACACGGCTTAGAACTCCGCTACCCGCGATTCGTATATGATGTTTCTACGCGTACCACCAAGCAGCTATGACAGCCAATCTGTGGCACACAACACAGTCATCTAACACCAATAAGTCACAACGCCTACTAAAAACCTCACACCTACAGCACGAATCAAACCAAAACACACACGCACGTACAGACTGGCACCGCCCACCACCGTCCGAACGCACTTTCTGTGCAACATTGCATCTACTGCCATAGAACCTGCACCGATAACATACCCTGCTGTTCTCGCTGCGCATAAACCGTCTACAACTAACCTTATCAAATCCTGACCCTCCTTCGCAATGCGAACGTTGCTAAAACCACAGTGGTGTACAGGCATGCCGCTCCAGACCACGCTGCTCACCATCCGCAGCACGACGCATCGACTGCTAAACACCGCGCACCTTGAACGCACCTCATTGCTCTCTGTGTTGATATTGGCCCTATACCTAACGGGCCAAATCCTTGCATACAATCAATAACATGAACATGAGCACAATTTAAACATGCGGTGTGTACACATAGTCCGCCGCAAAACACGCTACTCACCTCCAGTCATACACTTCATCTACTGCTCCACACCGCACAACTTTAACGCACTTCACTGCTCACTTTGTTGACACCCGTCATCCATACTTAGCAGATGTCTTGCTAAGATCTGCTCCTGAATGCCG
>CAJFCY010000505.1:0-13665 GCA_904066265.1 Eimeria zaria
AAGGAAAGGCGGGGGACTTCTTGAGGGCCTATACTGTTGGGGTGCGGGGGTTCTTGTGTGACCAGTTGATGCAGTCGTGCATACACAGCCCGTTCTCAACTAATTCCCTCATTGCCACCCAAACGGCCCTGTACTGCGCACTCGGAAAGATGTGGGATATTGAAGTGAGTGTTACACGATGGCCCGCTATCTCATGTGCAAAATGTGGACAGTTGCTTTCGGCGTGCGGGAGCTTCTTGCTGCAAAGCCAGAGCATCAGCAAACTGAGACCGACAAGCTATGTGGGCATCTGCGCGTGTTCAGCTTTGCCGAGACGTTCTCGGATCGCTGGCCATCTGCTTCTCTAGTAACTTTGATAGGGCCTTGGAGCAACGGAGTGACCAAGGAGAGGCCGCAGTGGCAGATACAGCTTCGTTGACAACTCGCCATGCAGTCGTGGGTGTCTGCTGTTTGTATGATTTTGGCTTCGTCTCACCACATCTGTTTGTGGAACTACTTTGGCGAGTTGCTGGAGTCCGAAAGGGTTCGAAGGTCACGGGCGAGCACAACGTCGAGCTCACAGACTTCCGCGTAGAGCTGTTGCTTCTGCTCCTCCGACTGGGAGGCGAAAAGCTTCGTCAAGATGACATGCCGCTCTTCATGAGCACATGGAAAGACCTTGAATGCGTTGTGCAACGACAAGGCAACTACCGTTTACAGCGAGGCGAAGCCTTGGAGGGGAACATAGCTGAAACAGGTGACACGCAACAAACGTAGTACACGAGCAACAACTGCGGCCTTCTCCTGTAGACAGATTCTAATAAAGTTGTTTTCTAACGGTACGGTAGCGTATGGTTGTACTGGTATCGACAGGCCGCCTGCGGGCACTGCTTCTCGAGTTGCAGGATCTAAAAGCCGGGAAGCAAAAAGGAAGGCTGATGGTCATCAAGGCATCGCAGACAGCCCTGAGGTGAGGAGTTGCAGAGGCACCAGTTGAAGCTGGCTAGCCTTGGTAGGATTGGCGGACATTGACTGAAGGCGTAGCTGCCTCTGTTGGTTACGGAAGTTCGAGTAGAATTCATGCCTCGTAGCGTTGCCATTTTCGCCGGTAGCGTGCTTGTGGTGTTGCAGACGCTGGCTGTGCAGCAGCACTGTCTTCGGTCCCAGCTTCCTCTCAGCGCAATTCCAGATAGATGGGTCATGGGAAAATTTAGAGCAAGGTCACCGACCAGAATTGTCAACAGAAGCTACTGCCGCTGCTCAATGCCAGCATCAACAGCATTTGCAGACAGGAGACTTAAGAAGCGCTCCAGATGCATTCGCCAGTGGAGCTGCGGCAAACAGTATACGCCAGCAGGCAGCACTTCTGAGGTATGGAACTAGCAGGAGTGCCGCTGCAATTTGTATTCGTGGGCGAAACGCGCGGCGTTTTGTTAGCCTTAGAGCATTGGAAACAAAATCGCAATAGCATGCTCAAGTAGTTCTTGCAGTATTGGTGTTGTGTCACGCTTCACTAAATGTGCATCCACGCAGATTCAACACCGAGCTGCAACAGAGCCTCTTCGAGTGTTTTGTGACAGCTAACAGCCCAGATGATGCCCTTCAACTGCTACAGAGCAATGGTCACCTTTCGATGAAAAAAACCATCGTAAGTCTGCTTCCAACCAACGCGTGCAATGTGCAGAAAGCGTTGCGTAAAGTAGATACAACAGTTTACTGAGAAACGCCGCTTTCCCGCTCCAACTTGAACGGGAAGTCGGCACATTATGGTCGTCGCTACACCAATTTCAAGGTTCACTAGAAGAAAACTTACACTTCGGCGAGGAAACGTTGGCTTTTCGCTTTAAAGCTTTCGAATTAGCGTCAAAGTCTCAGCAACGTCAAGATCTATTATCCACGAGATGGCAGACACGTTGTGTTCTGTGTATTTTGCAGATAACTCAAGCAGTTGCTGTCGCGATGCAGTGCTGCTTGCAAGAGAAGTTTTATAATCAGTTTTACGGGATAGTGCTCTCTCGCCTTTGTGGGATTTGCGGCTGTCAAGCGTCGCAAAATGGCAATAATGTTGTTTGCAAGTGCTTCCTTATGTGCGAGAAAGGAGCGGCTCGCTACCGCCGCACCATACAACGTGGATTGGCTGCCCAGGCCTCGGCGGCTCACGGGTTCTCCGTAAGACGCCTCCTGAACCTGGCAAAACTCACTGCCTTCATGGTAAGCTACAGGGGGAGTGAGCAGCCAGTTCGGCGTATGCGGCCCTATGATCCTTCCTGCGCAGCGTATGCTTGATTGCTTTACACAGCATGTTCACAACGTTTGTGGCCGAGCTTGAGGCTTGCTTTCGCATGTGCATATCGACTGTGCCTTATGCTGGTGTATTTCAGATCCGGTTGTATGTTACGGACTTGCGCATCGTCCGTTTCTTGAACTTCAGCTGCGCAACAGAAAAACAAGGCCCTATGGGACTTTCGGGGAAACTTGGGATATTTTTGCGAGAGGTATGTTTCTTTCGGAAGGTCAAACAGAAGCTCTGTGCAACAACACCAAGAAAGCATCTGCTATCATCTGGTTTGGATTCCGACGTTTTTCAACACTCACCAGTCTATATGGTTACCATGCATACTGACGCGTGTACCATGCGTGATTAACCGTCCACATTTGGTGCCCGTAGATGAAATAATAAGAAGTCCTTTATTTACTACGTTGGCATGCTCTGATTGCGTGCATCGTGTTGCTGCTTCTTCAGATTTGCGTTGAGCTGCTTTGCTGCCCCACAGAGGCATCATCACCCATGGCAGCAAAAGAAGACTGGGAACAGTCTGCAGTTACGTATTTCAAGTGCCTTCGGTCAATGAGCGACATCTGTGAGGCATTTATCACGCTACTGCAAGATGTCGTGCTGCCCAACATATCTGTGGATTCCGCCAGCAGAAGCAATGCAGAACGAACACTGAAGGCTTCTGTAGTGAAGTCAGCGATACACGCTCTGTTGGACCACCAGGAGCACGGTATATCAGACTGATGCGCAATCTTTCCTAGCGCAGCCTGTTATCAGCCACTATGAACGTTTGCTACCGGCGGATGCGTTAAGGGCAATTTTAGCCAGCAGGGGAACAACACCCAGAGCGCCGATGTAGCGCAATCTTGGTGCATCTGGGGTTTGCAGAAATCTAAAGTTTTTCCTCTTTAGTTGCTGCTCCTGTGTTAGAAGCGCAAGCTGGGGCAGCCCAGTGCGTGAGGCTAGTGTATAATAGCACCTTGCCAACTAGTGCGGATTCAGGCACTAGAACTGTTTAATTACAACGACCCGATAGACGGGCGGCGTCTCTTACACACGTTAGTGACAGTTGTAAGCACCGTTTGAGTGCAATTCACGCGGGACGCTATGAAGGTAAGATGTTCCCGGCCTTAACCAATTCGCTTGGCAGTAGTCAGGTCTGGTCGCCTTCTCATATAGCCCATGTGACGACTTCCCGCTCGATGCTCTTCGCTTTCGTTCCATGCTGAAAAGCTCGTATCCTCATCTTCCTGCCCAGAAGCTTGTGTTTCATTGAGAGAAATACTTTTAAACCGATTCTCCCTACTATACAGGTGGAACGACAACGTGGCAAGAACCAGCATACGACTAGCTGAAACCTACCTCTATGAGCAAGAATGCATAGGCATCTGCTTCAGCACTACGGATAACACTGGAGGGGGGGGGGACAGTCACAGGCGACCTGACGATGCGCAGTCAGTCCTCGCTGGCAGTCATCGACTACGCTTGCTGGTACATTTGCAGATACTTGTTTACCATTACCAAAAACCCTATGTCTGCGAAGATCTTTGCACTGATTCAACATGGTGGCCAATTAGGGCGCTAACGTGCCCCACCTGCTTGGCCCAGGCCTCTGCTAGCCCGCTGCCAGCCGCAGCAACAGCTGTGACACCCTTGCTTGCACTGGTGGAAGCACCGCCTCCTGACCTCGATGGGAAGAGACCTGATCCATCAGCATCGGAAGAACCTCGCTTCAGCCAGGACTGCAAACCACGGGATACGGAGTCCACCGCTGAAGGATAACATCACAACAAACGCAACAAGTTCAACTGCACTTTTTGTGACACAAACGCACCAAACCGGTAAACGCATTTGCGGTGCCGTAACCAGAGAACCACCGTACTAGTCCTTGCTGGAATTTGCATGTGCAGCTTTAGTTTTACATAGCGTGCTATATTACATATTGGCTTTAAAATGCCGAAATCATACCATCATCCAGCCTCAGCCTGTGTAGCTGTTTTATCGCCTCTTTTGGAGCTTGCTGGTGCTCCCTTTCCGTTTTTGCATTGCCTGTAACAGGCTTATGAGCCGCTGTGTCACTGATTTTTTCGTACGAGGAAGAGCGCTGGAAGACCTCGAAAGCTGCGCAAGAGCACATTCGAGTCCTTAACCACAATGGGCTACTATTCACAGCCAGCAGCGCCGTAACATTTACGGTTCGATTCCTTCGTGGCTTCTGAAATATCCTTATTTGAAACAAAACAGCCTCTTGCTCTAAAGAGTCTCACCTGGAAGCGGAGCAACCGGTAGAAGTGACAGACGTTCACATGGTTCAAGAAGTGGCAACTGGGAGGCGTTTCCCGCACCTCTTGTGCTAATCGCAACACTTGAGGGGCACCTTGATTCAGACATGCTGGAAGGCATAAGCGCCCAAATAAGAGAGCTTGATGCAACGAATCCCGTTTCCAATCGCCTCCTGAAGCGTTTACATCACAAGTCAGGGCGCCAACCTGGGCGCATCCCGCGGACAACCGGAAGCTGCCGTCTGACTGTTTCTGCAACACCTATCACAGTCAAAGGGTAAGTTCTCACTTTAGTAGCTCCTCAAAAGATGGCTGAAGCCACTGTCGCCCTTCCTCTGCTGTGTTCCTTAACGTCTCTGTACATCTTCGGCCGCCCAGCCCCGCCTCTACTGCCCTGTGGAGTGCCTGGGGCAGAGCAGCAACAACGTCAGAAGGTCCACAGGCCTTCTTCACAGGCGATGGCTCATCTAATGCCTTGGCTAGCAGCTCAATATCAACCAATAATTGCAGCAAGTGGCCCTGAGACGATGACGAAGCATGGTGCCCTCCCTGCTGATGGTGATCCTGGCCTTTCGCTTCGGCAATCGCAGCAGCGGCAACATCGGCCACTGCTTCTGCGGCAATAGCTTTTAGCGCAAAGGGCAACAACAGTGAGTCCGATATACGCTCCACCCTAGATCAAAAACACAGGCACAGCATACACTTAAGACTGCAAGTGTTCTTCGAGTGTGGTGCGCATTTGAACCAAGGGTCAACTGCACAAGTTCTGAGCCCTGTGCAGTGACCAAGTTTCCGGAGTGTTGTGCCAGCACCAGAGGTTCTCGAACAGAAATACCCTGCAGTGCCATCACTTACTTCAGGTCACGTGAAACCAATGTCAGATGTCTGTTTAGCTCCAGCAAGAATGACATAGCACCCCCCGATATATCTACAGTAAATACTCCAGCTGAGATGAACACCAGTGACAAGCAAACCACGAGCAGAGGTGAGCCAGTATATCCCAACAGAAGCGAACAAAACACACAAGTAATCATTTATCAGTGTAACTCAAGAGGACGGCTGCTAGCATGGAACCAGGAGTCAGCAGGAGTTGCAAAGAGTCACCGTCAAAATCGTGAGTAGCCGATGCTTTCCTGTGCCACTGCCATGATCTTTGCAACTCCTCAGCCAACGTCCTCACGAATGGCCAAAATCCAACAGCGTAGCCAACAAATGATGAGAAGCATAGGCTAGGAAGGAGGGACTGTACGGCAGCTCTGGCGGCGGCAACCGCTTGGGCGCTATCGGCGTCGCCCCCGACATCTGCCCTGCCTCCGGCATCAGGTTCTAGATAATGTGCTTCTAGAAAACTGGGGTGTTGCAAATCCAAGGAAATCCACTCGGCAAGGAATAAGGCAACTCGCCGCCGGCAGTCAGCCCCCCGCAGGTCCTAAAGCAGTACAAATAACATCCCGATCCCAGGACGATATTCCCAAGGATGTAGTGGTTCTCTGAAGTCTACACACTACTGGGATAATTGGTGGAAGCGGCTACTTCTGTTCAGCTCGTGAGACATACCTCCGGAGTTTGCCCCCAGACACTTGGCATTTCAGTTGAAACAACGTTCTCGTCCTGCAAAAACAGCTCCAGTGGGGCCACAGTGCACATACTTCACCCAGAGCAACAACCAACCAATCAACAAGGCAGAAGTAGCTCATAACAGAAGTGAGAAATTATGATTCGAGCTTACATGGTTCGAAAGTGTCTCTGCTTCGCGATAAGCAACAAGCAGCCACTCAACTCTTCGAGCATCCAGTATAAGTGCTGCATACGCGTCCTTTTCTCGTGTGTACCCATCGGAGGACTCAACGCTTGTCACCACAGTGGCGCTCGCTTTCCTTGCCAGGGGAGCCGCACATTCTGACAGCGACTGCAGAAAAGAGGCAGCGATGGAAGCGCGGAGTGAAAGAGCAGCTCGGAGGTCCTGCGGGTCTTCCGCCCTGCCGAACAGATCACCGATATCTATCAACTGATACAAGAGGTTTCTCTCGAAGGAGTTTTGCGAATGTTCGTCCTTAATTTCTAGAGACGCACATGCTCCAGAAGTCCCTGTACGTCAACAAGATATTCATTCAATGCAGCTCGTATGGGAAACAATTAGCATTCCGGCGACTCAACATGAGTATATCTCGGGTAACGCTTCCCTCCGTACGTACCGTCGTTTAGCGTGTGGCAGCTGAGGAGCGGTAGAGCCCTCACACGTCTCTCAGAGATGGAGATGCATGTGCTGGTGCAAGCTTTCCCAAGAGCGTCCAGTAGCGCCAAAGTAGCGCTACATAGAGGCTCGTCACATAGAGCCCAGCGGCATTCCCGCGAAGACGTACGGGGGGCGGGGAACTGGCTAGGAGGAGCTCCGCAAACAAAAAACAGCGGACCTCTCGGGAGCTGCCACTGAGCCCCGCGTTCTTTAAGCCTTTCCATAAGCTAAAACACACGCAAATACACAGGTAAGTGCAGTCCATTCAGTCAGGGCCTGTGACGCCACCTCTCTCCCTCCTTCAACAGCCGTGAGTGCTAACATACAACGCACCCTTAGCCAGAAGAAGCGGATGTCTTTGAGGCTTCGCCTGGGGTCCTCTGCGGGGAGAAGGCATAGCTGCTCCCTTAATGGAATGCTCCACTGCTCAATAAAAGAGGTCATCCTTGCTCTAGGACACAATGCACTGTTGCTTTTGCAGCCGCAAGGGTTCCTCCACTCCCACTCGTTGCCGTTCTCACGACACGGTTGGGCGGCAAACACAGCAAAGACCCTTTTCAGCGCCTTAAGTGCCCACGAGATATCCGGTGAGTCAGGAGCACTGGCATCGCAGAATGCACACTCCGCAGCGCGGCCCGCTGCAAATCTGTTCCCTTCACTACAAGTAGCTGGTGCTCCTTCGCGTGAAGTATCGGTGGCCCCCACAACGAGGCTGTCTGCCGTTCCGGGAGAGAAAAGGAAAACGGCAGCCTCTAAAGAGGCTGAGAAGGCCACTAGCATAGCCTCTGCTGCGTCAACCGCTCGCTGTACCGTGTCCGTTTCACAATTAGAGTTACTTTTCTCACTATCCGCAAGTGCCGGTGGTGTCACTTCTCCTGCCCCCCCATCTTTCCTACTCTTTGCCACGATGGACTCCAGAGCTTCTACACGTGCTGAAAAGAAAACTCCAAGCAGCCACTTCGCTGCTGCCTCGCTCAGCATCCCCTCCGCTTCCTCACATGCCTCTCCCGCAGAAGGCCTGTTTTCTAAGAGGTATATGAGCGTGGCTGCAGCGGCCGCGTCAGCGACCACTGGAAGAGGTAACCCAGGAGACGCAAGTTGGCGAATTGCTAGGGCACGCAACGATGCAATGAGAGAGGGCGAGATGCGAGTCACCTGCTGGGCTAAAGCCCTACAGCCTGAAATCTGCCGTTCTAAAATTTCATGTGCCGGTTTCAGTCCCTGCTTTTGCTGCTTCTGGAGTTCACAAGCTGCAGCCCTTGCGGCGGCCGCCTGTTTAGTCCCCTCGATGTAGATAAGGCGCAGCGCCTCAAGGAACCTTTGGCACCTAGCAGCTTCCCATACTCTGGAGGGCAGCAGTAAGAGCCGCTGTTGCAAATATCGAAGCAACTCTGCTTGTCCCTGTAGCACCTCTTGACGCTCCTTGGAGCACGGATGGAACCGAAGCCTGGAAGCTCGTTCAATCCTGCAACCCTTACTCGAAGAAAAATATACTGCAGGTCGAGGAGCGTCTACCTCGCAGGAGAAGAGAAAGTCATCTAGTGGAGTGCTATTCTGTAGCGGTAGCTCTTCCTCCAACTGCAACTGTTTATGCTCAGGAGCATGTTGCTCCCCCATCTCCGAAGCAGCATTGCCTAAAGAGTCTGCAAGGCGGCATAGCCCAGCACCGAAAGATCTGGCATCTTCTAAAGCATCTTTAGCCGATCGTTGCATTCGGCTAATCTCTGGTAGACCCTCGAGGAAAGAAAGGTAACGAACGCCTATAAGGGAACGCAACTCCTCCACATCATTGGCCTGCTGCAGCTGGAGCTGCCGAAGCAGCTCCTGCACCTCCGGAACAGTCCTATGACGAAAAACATCATCAACTGCCAAGGGGCTGACAAGTACTGAAGTGGTAGCTGAACCCAACTCCATTGAGGCGGCAATCACCAGGTACCATAAACAGGTTTATATGAAGCGTGCGGCCCCATCTAGGGAGAATTGACAGGCAACGACAGCCTAAGGGAGCAGAATATGTGGCGTTTGTTGGCAGGTGATGGCAAGGGGACAACTCTTTTGTAGACGGTGCGCAAACTTGCGCATTGTTGGCGTTTTGCAGCAGCAGCCGAGTGGGTCTCTTCGTTCACGCAAATCAAGTACAGGCGCATTCCATTCTCATTGGAACTCAAATATGAAGGAAAAACTTGCCTGAGCAGGCACAGAGGAGAGATAAACTTTGCGGATAGTTCCGAACCAGGTCAGCGTGACCCGTGGATCCTGGGAGCATGGCAACTGAGTAAAGTCTGCCCCAACAGGAGTCTTACAGACAATAACATGAATGCATATTAGTTTTGACTGCAGCGGTAGGAGACAGCCGGTGTGTAACGGGAAACTTCATGAGGCCCCCCATGAGATCCACGGGGCTGATAGATTGACTCTCGACCCTATGGGGCTTTTCAAAATATCTACACATTTTGACTAACTAGTAAGCCAGTTTTTGACCCTTTTCTAATTTTGGCAGGGATGCCGCCTGTAACTGCCTGATGCAGCTCCACCGCCTTGGGAAGCTAGGCATCGCAGCCTCGACGGCCATGCAGCAGTTTGGGATATCCGCTCGACGAATTTCGCGTGGCAGATGAAGGCTGGAATGGTCAATTAACTATCGATTTCGAACTAACAGAGGGAGCTGGAGCATTTATTATATAATTAGGGGGACCAAATGGCCCAGGGCAGTACAGTTGCACCGTATGAAAGGGGAAATGACACTTAGAAGTACTTCATCGCAACTCCACTGGTGGCCTTTGTTCAGCGCAGCTACTCTTCTGTTCCTTCTAGGCGAGACTGTGGGTGAGGACTGGGATGAAAGGTTTGGAGGAGCAACATATCCAGCAGTAGAATATGTCTCTGAAAAGACGAGTAAGACCTACAACATTCCACTGGAATTGAACGAAGATCCGTTTTTTCTGGTTGAGTGGTCCACCGAAGCCAGTCGTCTCCGTCGTGGGTTTCGATTCATTTTGCCCCCAGGCATTCTCCTGGTTGCGTCAATAGCGACTGCCGCGCTGCTCTTCGTATGGAATAGAAGTGGGGGCTCACCGTTTAAGTTTAAGAGGAAAAAAACCAATGAAGAACCCGGCGAAGTTTCTAGCGAATCGGAGGAACCGTATGGCCTCCTTGAATCTGAGTACGGCGCGGATATGGACAGCAGTTCGGTTTTGCAGTCTGTTTTGAGGGAGTTCTCTGCTGTCTTTGAGAACGCGGTGGAAGAAACACGCGGGAGGAAGAGTACCGCCGTCGAATTACTGAACGACTCTAGTATTTCAGACTCAATATCGCCAGGGATGGCTGAAATCATTCCGTACCTTTTGGAAGCAACCGACAAGTTGGCAGCCCCTGCAAAGGGTATAGGGCACGCTCTGGACGTTTTGCAGTTGCCTCTCTCTGACAGCCAAGCGGTTTTTCGCTTGAACAGCGCACTGGAGGAGATGCACAAGGGTATACAGGAGCCCCTCCATGATTCATTTCTTCAGGCAGAGCTGGAAGCAGCTCGTCTGTACCTCGGGCTTGGCGAAGGACCAATGTCTGAAATTTTACACATGCAGCCCGACGACCAGCCTGTTGTACGCAGGAGAGGGATCTCAATAATGGGACAACCAGACACTGGAGATGCAACAGGACAAAGAGTTATGGAAAAATTATCGGATTGGCTTGAAGCCCTCTTCGCCCAACAGCGTTTGCTAGTGGACGCATTGCCAGTTGTATCCAAAGCGGTCGCAGACGTGCGGGCAGTTTACGATTTGGTATAGGGCGTCCGTGCTTATGCTGAAATGGCATCATGTTGTATATGCTAAAATGGCATGCTGCATCAGATGTCCTGTATTCGCGGACTGGTGCCGTTCTGCTGCATGAATGAGGCCCAGGTTTGCTCCTCAGGGCTTCCAAAATGGGGTGCTGGGTGTACGATGCCTCGCAGAATAGATTACGTCTTTTTTTTGTGTTACACTATTCACGGCAGGCTAAATGTGTGGCTGTATGCGCACTGAACTATGCGCGCCCAGCATCCTACATGTACTTCCTACAGTCGGGCGCTTATGCTGTCCATGCCGTAGGGGGCATTTTTGAAGCAGCGAAACTGCCGGATTCATGACTGCTGCAGTTAAGAAGTGATGACGTGGAAGCGCCCAAGTATTGAGTCTCCCCTTTTTAGTGCCACTTTAGAACTACTGAATCGATGGCTCTTCAGGGAAGTATCCCACGGCTTCATCGAAGCCGTCAGTATACAAGCATACATACAGACTGGCATTTGCATCAGTTCCAGAGGAGTCACATAACTGGAAAAAGTAGTATCGTTGCATTTGAGAGGTGCTAGTCTATATGGCCTTTATTGTGCGCTTCACACTCTCGCCGTGCCACTTTCTTGCTATGTTCCAAGGAGTTATCATCCCAATTGTCTGTGACGTCTTCGATAACGGCTCGAAGGTTTCGGCGAAAGACATCTGCAGGCAAACAAATAAGCAACATGCACTGTTACACAGTGCGCAGAAGAGTTGTATACTGTGGCCTAGGAGGCCTGTGCAATGCGAGTATATAGGGAAACGGGAGTGGACGGAAAAGAAGCATGACCTCCCGCCTACCCGGTGAAAAGCAATTCGCTGCATGTATTTGAGCTTTGGAGCGCAGGGCCTGAATGCATTCGCGCAAACGCAGAGGCGAGCCACTTCGTCTGCATCAACACCTGTGTCCCTGGGGTATCCTGCCATGTAGTAACCGTGGCTGAGGACGTGGGTGTTGGATTTTTACCGCCAGCTTTTCAGGATTTTCCACGGACAGAAGTAATATGTATTCGAGAGCAGCGGAGAAGCTGCCTGGCTCCGGGGTGCAGAGGAAGCCCTGCACATGAGACGAGCACTCAAGTGACACCATTCGCATCCCACCAGCAACGCAACATTGAATAGCCACGCCGGTGTGAGTTCGGCTGCGTGCAGACGTGGACGCGCGCATTCCCAAGTACCACCAAAGAAAGTGCAGTACGAACAAACTATCATTTCTAACGTTTCTGCGTAGAGTTCTACACACCGTTACGTCGTTGACGATGGTTTCTCGGGGTCCACCTGTATTGCAAGCCACTGGTAGGTTACCGACGAACATTGCCTCACAAGGCACCTGAGACGTTACACCCAGGAAACTAAGGTATTTGTAAGTGCATTGTGCACGCCTTGCGGTTCAACCATTTTGCGTATCAAGCACGTCAAAAGAGCCTAGGCACGCCCTCTACTGCAAGGGCGTGGCAACAGTGCTTCAGCATGGTCATGTTTCAACATGTGGCACGGCGCAATAGAGCCCGCATCACTCACAATGCCGAAGTGCTCCTCACGAGGGGTGTAAAGTATGCACACACTTCTTTTCAGTAAGAACAACTTCAAGGAGCATGATACATTTTTCAAAAACAGAATACAACGTCTTCCCAGGTTTCTTTCTTCGACCACTGCGTTGACGCCTACACCATCTTCACAACCAAGGACGTGAAAGTTGAGCTCCTTCGACAGCTTCACAAGCCGCTTGAAATAGTCATTGCACTCAGGTAGGCGTGGATCAAAGCCTCCTACAGCGTACAGGAGCGACACCCCGCCAAATGATTCTGCTCGTTATGCTTGACATGTAATCAGACCACATTGTGGGGCTCAAGTGGGTAGCGCTAGAGCCGCTTGAGCCTGGTCAACTCTTCGTCGGACCGCCATGAGCCAAGCTTCTGGATCTAACCACAAAAAACGTCATATAGTATCGCTGAGCGAGAGCTGCTTCAAACGCGTGTGAAGCGTTGACGAGTCACCTGCTACAACTAAGTTGCACTTTATCCCTCCCGGAAGATTTGCCACGGCTCTTATTGCAAGCTCTACGTTCTTTTTCTCCTCGAAGCGGTTTAGCGAAGTCGCAAAGGGTACTGACAAGTCAAATCTACGACAAAGGAACACATCTACGCCGTAATTGAATGGCCCGGAATGGGCAATTCACTTGTTATTTACACAAAGTCACAGGTCCCTGCATCTTAATAATGATTTGCGATTCTCTCGATTCAACCACCTACCCTTCTAACTCGCTGAAGGAACCATCGGAGTTGCTACTACCGCCGCGCAGCTGGAATGCCTCGACCTCCGTGCTAACCGGCGGATACAAAACACGGGGTTGGACCTTCCTGCACAACAAAGGCATATTAAAAAGGAAACAAACGTTTGACTAGCAACACTTCGTGACCATCTTAAGCAAAGATGTTGATGGCCTCTGAAGCATTCTGCGAAGTGCATAAGCAGGGTGCCCTCACCTAAAGGATGGGAAGGTTTTACAGAATGTCTCTGCGGTGAACTTCGAGTTGACCAGCACCATGTCACACATTCCTGCATGACAATTCGGCACCGCAGCGGTGGTGTAGCAACTACTGTGCACCCAATTCAACCCAAGGGTTGTGGTGTAGAGGGTCGTATACATCACAAGCCCGTCTTCCAAACACAGAATCGCAGTGTCACGCTGCCGGCATCTCGTGCGACGTCTGACTAGCGTAGTTGACGGTGAGTCACAAAGGTACCGTAATTCCTCGCCGAGCAAGTTCCGACAAGGAATTTCACATATTTGTATATTGAACTATTTTGAAATTCTCAATTGTTTAGACCTTCGACACTGTGGGGCAGAAAGTCAACTCTCTAGTTTTTCGCCCTACGCATTTTTCGTACGTTAATATGGATACATATATTATACATACATACGCATATATAATATAATACATTTAATATAAATAAACAATCACATAAATGTATTGTCATTCGAAGCTCCAAGCACAAGCGATTGTGCCTGTTTACACATGTATATTGTATACGCATGCATATACATGTATATATGCATATTTATATACATACATACAC
>CAJFCY010000506.1:0-13663 GCA_904066265.1 Eimeria zaria
AACAACAGGTAAAACTGTGAGTTCGGATACGTGCATGCTTGTTGACGGAAGCGCGCACATTTCGGAGTAGAGAGGAATCATTTCGTTATGCCAGCGCACGTCGTGGTATTCTTAAAAGTGGCATGTTCTGGTGCTTCGACTTCCATTTTCAAGACCGTCCATGCCACTAGCTGCTGTTGGATGGACTAAATTGCGCACTATTTGCGCAGCGCACAGCGCAAGAATCTTGATGAAAGTGAGAACCTGTTAAGCGGATGACGACTCTTTTACGTTACCCAGTGGCTGCGCGTGTAGATACCAACCGTACAGGCGCTTGCATTCAAGATTGCGGAAGCCATCGGTGATTGCGCAGCCACTGGGTAACGTAAAAGCGAGCCAGACTCGTACTCCATTTAATGGTCAATAGTGGTGTCGGGGTTATCCGAATCGGAGGGCTGCTGTACATGGGCAAGCCTAGGCGAGCTAGCACGCAACGGCTAGTACATCCCCGTGCACAGTTTTGCTGGATGAAGTAAACAGTTTTGTAATCGAACAAATACATTTAGCGCGTGAGTCAGGGGCACTCGTTCAAGCTTGTCTCGCTGAAAGCTTTGTCACGCCTACAAGCAATATTCTGAGCCACACTGTACACGGTCTACTGCACGTGAACTCCCAGTTTCATCCTTTTGAAGTATTTCGGCTGCTGTCGGCCTTCTAACAAAGATTTTCTTTCTTTAGGCATCTAGCGTAGCCAGACGATCCGTGAGACTGCTGACGACCAGTGTGGGAAGGTAGTCAATTTTATGCAGCACCCCGTCACTAGCGACAGCGTCTAGGGATACATGCAGCCTACGTCAAAGCCCAGCGCTATCCATGCACCTTCCTGGGCAAATGCTGCCTGACAGCCCTTTCTGTTGCAGTCACTTGCTGGTCGGCCTAGCCAGTATGCACACATTTAGGGATGGCAGCTGAGAACGTGATTGGTGGGCTGTAGAAAGCACTGTGAGAAGCGACTGTGGTGCACGCTGACGTTATGCATCTGATGGGAGCCGTCGTTATACGTGCTTGTTGCCTTGCGTCCGATGTCAAAGCAGGTAAATGTGCTCATTTGAATGCATACGTACCTGTAGAAGGAACCGTGTAGAGGCAGGAGAACCAAGAAATCGCTCCATTTTGGTAGTCCGCTCGTTCGTTATTCTTAGAGTGTGGCGGCCATCCTGGTTGCCTTTGCCGGACTCAGGTCTGGAACTGCAAGCTGCTGCAAGAATTGGGCATGGCAGTAAGCCTTTAACCCTTTCCAAGGAAGAAGTGACCCAAGTAAATTTTCCAAGGTTGTGACCTGTGGTGCAAGGCGTGGTTGCCGTTGTGCTTTCGAAGAGTGCTGTAGGCGGAGAGCTTAAGCGATCGTATAGCACGCAGTTTGAGGCTGATGCTTGGTTTGATGCGACCTGCCGGAGAATATTTGGCATATAGGGAATGCAAACGGTGTGCTTGTCAAATGTTTCGGTCTGCGCCCTACACTGTATGTTTCGGCAGCGCCTATAAGCGATAGCCTGAGCTGTGTAGCAAAACGTCCAAAGCTCTGCACGTGCACGCCGTTTCAAACACTTTGGAAACATTTCGCTTCTCGCCAGCCTTCCCGCAAAGGGTAACTCCAAATTGACCGCGTAGGTGAGTCTAGCTATCTTCGGCAAACAGCTTGGGGGCATCATGAATTGCATGAACGTTCTGACGCAGACCTCGTTAGAGGGCGCGCAAATCGACTAGTCTGGTACGCACTTCGTGTACGCATTTCTAGATGTACGTTGGGTCTATGCCTTGTTTTATTGCAACCAAAGGCTGTTCTATCCAGGAAGTATGCACGTCGTTGCGAAGGTGCTTAGAGAATCGCACGAAACACCGTGAGCAGCAGCTCTGAAAAATGCAGATGCCGCGTATCCAGTCAGAGCCGCCGTTCTACATGCATAGTACCTTGCCTTTTGTGTGGAGGCAGATGAAACTGTGCATTAACCTGCGGACCCGTTGGTAGAAGGAAGAGGGCACCAACGAAAAAGGCGGAGGATCACTTGTGCCTTGCAGCGTGGTCTCTTGTATTCTTTAGGACGAGAATTCATGGAGCGTCGGTCTGCATTTGTGGGGCACGGCTGCCATTACAGCCTATACCACAGATTTGGTAAGGCAGTAGCTTGTTAGTGTGATATACTGCACGAAACTGGGAAGTGGGTTTTCGAAGACCCGAGACAACATATTGTTTGACGAAGAAATTGTCGGTGTGCTCGGGTCATTTCAAATGCTTGACTTTCGATCATGCACTTGATGACCATATCAGTAATGCCCGACCGGCCAGGTTTTCAGAGCACCTGCAGGTATTATCCATGGTCTCGTGGGAAACGTGCCTGGCTTATATCCATGCATGCAATTTTTCTTGCACATCATCCAATTCTTGCAATCATCCTTTTCCGCATGCTGCTACGTTTCACCCTGTCTGTTGGCAGGCATGGATGTCTATGAGCATGCATACAGACTTATAGACGAGCAAAGCAGGAAGATGGCGGAAGTTGATTTGCTTCTAGTGAGCAATTATTTGGTGTGTACACGGAGTGAAGTGTTCCGGCACTGCAGTTTTTGCTTGCAAAACAGACGCTGGCATGACGAGCGATTTCAGAAAAGTGGGGATGCAGTATATCTGCAGCGGGATTTGTCGTACGAGACAACTGTGGCTACGTGGTGATTCGTGCCAAATCTAGTAGTATTGACGGCCCGCCCGTTTATGTGGGATGATAGTTATTCTGTGCACGACGAGAGTAGCCACAGGCTAACCACTATCAATGGCTCGACGGAAGCGAATCACGTCAAGCACTACTGGCGAGAGGAGGAAAAGGAGGTGAAACCCGTATCACAGAATGAACCACAACTGGTAGCGGAGTCTGTTATATTTGGCTTGGCCCGAGTCGCTACGCTGTTTTGTGTTTAGACTAGGCGCAGTGTATGTGTGTCACGGATACATCACCATAACCGAATTCAGCATCTTGCGGCAAAGTGTTCTTACCATTCGAACATAGCAGGCAGAAGCGAAAGCGACCCAAAACCCTTAGTCTGGACCCACGTAATGTTCAGCGTACGTTCGAAGCAATTATGATCGTCGTTGGTTTTCCAGGTAGACGCGACTATACAGGGAAAAGAAGTAGTATCGGTGCCAGCTGTACCTTCCTGCAATTATTATAAAGCTTGGGCTTGATTCGATTGCCTTGGTTCAAGTAAACTCCGTCTGTCGAGACGGGCACACACAGTATTCGGCGAAGTGTTACAGGTCTTGGATGCGTGCTTAACATGGGGTGTGCAGTTCTTGCGGGCGTGTCTATGGCTTTGTAATGATGACGTCCCTTATGGCCTTACGATCGCGCCTCGCTTCGTCCAGCAAGTATGTCCTAGGAAGAAGATGGTTTGTTCGACGCGGTTTTGGGTACTGTTACGCTTCTGCCTGTCTGCTCGCAGCCATGGATGCGTATGCCCATGCCTGCAGTTATGTATAGTTGCAATGTGAGGAGGAGCAAATTCGTTTTGCTTTGACATACTCTTCTGTGGTATCTACGGAGGCGGTTCACCTTGGCACTGCGATGGTTGTGTGCAATACCGAATCTTATTCTGCAATCCATTTGAGTGCATTGGTGGGCTAGTATACGCACAGGGCTGCGCGTCGGAGCAGGCAGGAGTGCGTATGCGGTTATTTGCACCCAAAGGTGAAGTAGTGATGCCCCCTTAGGTTGTGCATGAAGGCAGTTATTTTCAGCGGACGAAAATAACGAAGAGTGAAATACGGATGACGGCGCGACGAAGAGGATTTCTGTGCATGCGTGAGTATCTGTGTGGCGCTTGCAAAAAAGAAGTCAGAAATCTCTGTGCAAGCGGGTGTTCCTGGTCTGGAGAGATCGCGCACGTTGGAGTGTATTCGCAGTAGGTGGTATTTGTCTGTGTCATAGGTGTGCGTTCGAGCTTGTTATCGAGCTACAGGATGCTTTTGGCACTTTTCCATAGTCTTCGGAGACGAGTGTGCCACAGGTCGTCGTGGATGACGCTCTAGTTGTTTAGGACCCCACGTTCATTGGTCTTGCAACAAACAGGTACTCCACGAGGACGTCCCAAGCAGTTGCTTGCGTCATGGTGGTGCAGGCATTATGCTTGGGCTTCATTCGTCCTTTGTTTGTTGAAATCAGCTCCATCTGTCGAAGAGCATATTGTTTGTATGTGTCGAACAGCTAGCCGGCATGCACGCCGACGTATCGTGGAGTTATGTGGTTGGTGCATAGGACTTTACGGACGCCATGTGGCGAAGTGATTACTGGCTTTACGATTGCGCGCTGCCGTGCATAGGATGTACGCTCCTGAATGCAAACGGTCCGGTTTCTGTAGGTACGATACTATACATTTCCGGCTGTCTGGTAGGAGAGATGAATGGGTTTGCGCAAGCGATATATGTATAACTGCTGTGTGAGGTGGAGTGGGATGCACCAATGCGGTCACGTGCTTTGGACATTTGAAGCTGTGACTGCCATCTAGGTTTTGGATGATTCCAGTTTGTTTTTTGGGAAGGCGTGAGTGACGGAGGGCAAGCAGAGGCCAACGGGGAGACGAATAGGCTTTGTGTGCATCTATGTGGTGTGTTGGCGTGCGTTGCGTTGTGCGTGCTACATAACCGTCGCATGCGAGCATGATACAGCAGAACCCGGTGCGCCGTAGTCATGTGGCTGGGCGCTAGTGAGCTTGCGTGCATGAGCACTCTGAGTGTATGCAGTTGTACGACTGCGTCCACAGGCAAGGTGCGGGGCATATTTCCTGGCCTTACAATACCGTGCTATTGTCCCTAGGAAGTACGCTCTTGAAAATACATCATCTGCTCGGCGCGGTCGTGGATATTCTAGACAAGTATATGTATGCGCATGCGAGCAGACGCCCGTTGCTGGGACCTCAAAAGACGTGGAGACTTTCGTTTGCTATTGTTCTCCTCGGGTTTGATATCTACTCTTGAAGGTTTCCTTGCTGTTGCTTTGCGCTATTGTGAGCAGTGTCCTGACACTGCAAACGTCAGTGAAATGGTATGGAAGGGCAATCCGTGGTGGGTGCCAGCAACAACTTTGTAAGGTTAATGCCAAGCATTTAGAAACGTTGGTGGCCGGACAGGCTACATATGAAATAGGTCGCTCTGCAATAGCTTTCTCCGGTCGGCAACGGGCCCAGCAATAACCAAGTACTGATGGGGCGTACACGAGATAACGCAAATATCATCCCTCGTTATGTTGCGGTTGGTTAGCACAAAAGAAATCGGGGCTTGTAGTGTAGGGGGATCTTTGTGACCTGGTGAGTATGCTGTCGGCGTGGATGCCAATGAATTTATTTGTCAATCATTTCCGAGTCTGGCATTTCACGGTACAGTGCCCACAACGGCACTGTACCATAGTATGCAGAGGCCAACGGGACGCCTGCCCTCTGTCTGAACACTCGTGGTGCTTCTTGAACTCCCCAAGCGTTTTAGATTGTGGCCAACCTTCCAAGGAGAAGTGATTCGACAAGGGAAACCCATGCAGCCTAATGCATTGTCCTGCATTTGGCATAGGACTTGGGCATGCTTTGCTTGCCTTCGTGGGAATAATATACAACGAACTATAGGGATTTTCACACTGTTTGACGGATAATAATGGCTTTTGCATCTGTGAACAGTGTGGGAGTACGCAGTTTGCGGGCGTGTGCGTGTGACCTGAGTACGGCGAACCTTTTTCTGGTTGTATGATGGCTCACAGCTGTGCCCACTGGGTTGCCGCTCAGGGACGAACGCTTCTGCACCACAACAGTACGCATTGTTGCATTTTAGCTAGTATGAAAATGGACATGAATTTTAATATGTTCCTGAATTTTATTTACGGATTCGCAACTTCTTGCAGAAGTTGGAGCTCCCGTTTGCACTAAGCAAATTTATTCTTTATGTGCAAGGAATGGCTGTTCAGGTGCTGGCATATGCCTTGACAAGACAGAATACGGCATGACAAACGGTTTCAGCCAATTGGCTAGGCCGTACATCTGTATCCCACTGCGTCGAATGAAGCACCTGCGACTACTCCGTGATGCGCGCCGAATATGTTGTATTGTGTGGCAGGTGGCTTGCGTTGGATGCTAGCTGTTCTGTGTAAGGCAGGAGTACCGAGGGGGCCAGGGTAGGCCCGAGCCTACGTTCAATTCATAAGTGCGTCACGGACATCTGGCCGAGTTCAGCATCTTTTGGCAAAGTGTATTTAGATCGCGAACATAACAGACAAGACCGAACGCCCGAATCCCTTGATATGGGGTCCCATAATGCTTCCAGTACGTTCTAAACATCTACGATGGCCGTTGGCCATTTAGAAGGGCGCGACGCGTCAGAAAGCAGAATAAAGATAGGGCCAGTTACACTATCTCGGAACTAGCATAAGCCTCGTTGAGCTTTGCTCGGCTGCCTTCGCTGAAGTAATCTTTGCCTATCGTGGCGGAGTGCTGGTGGACCTGCATGCTTCCTTATTGACGGCTTATGCAGTTTGTGTGCCAAGGCCTAGGGGCGAGGCGTGGCAAAGCCTTTTCTCGATTTACGATCGCCCGCCGTTTTTCACTAGCCCTCAGACACAGATTGCTCTGGGCAGCGCGATAGTTGATGCTGTTACGGCTCAGCTTGTACGAGAACAACCAAGGGTGTGTGTGCTTGTGTACGTTGGCAGAGTTGTGCAGGTGCTGTGCGAGAAGTGGATATTGATTTGCCCTAAGTGTGGTGTTTCGAGGTGTGTGCTGGAGAGGTATGCTTAGGCGCTTTGATGCGCTCTTGCAAAGCTGGTGCTTACACTCCAGCTGATGTCAGTAAACTGATGAGGAATTATTCATGCAAAGAAACGCGTAGTAAGAGGCAGCAGCGATTTTTCGGTGATTTGCAGTAAACACGGTGCAGGTGGATATTTATGGTCTGGCGCGAGTAGTTGCGCTTGTTTGTCTTCAGAGCAGGTGCTATTTGTAAAGGTGCAACGGACGTGCTGTGGAGCTAGCCATACTGCGAAAGGGTTTTCGTAGAACATTTCCTTAACCATCAAAGGCGCACGTGGTACAGTGAGCCTTGGTACGCCACGGCGATGCACCGTGTTAGTCACTCAGGTTCCCGTTTGCGTGTATTTTGCAGAAAAACTGGTTTCCAACACAGGCTTCCGAAGCAACGATTTGCATCGTTTTGCAGCTGATAATGAGTTTAGATTGGCTCGCCGTGCCCTGGCTGAAGTCCACTCCGTCGCGAAAGGGAGTGTACGCGGTAGTCTGCGGAGACCGTGGAAATATGCATAGGTAAGAATCACGATATTATGTACTTATGTTGTCGCGTCCATAGCTATAACACCGGAAAGACATCTTTGCTTCACAAACGCGTGCTCTTTGACCAGCACGTAAGCTCTTGAAAGCACATCATCTGCTCGGCGCGGCAAGGCATATTGCTGTCAGCCGATACCCACAAATTTGTATCTGCTTGCCTCCAGACGCCCGTTGCTGGGACCTCAAAAGACGTGGAGACTTTCGTTTGCTATTGTTCTCCTCGGGTTTGATATCTACTCTTGAAGGTTTCCTTGCTGTTGCTTTGCGCTATTGTGAGCAGTGTCCTGACACTGCAAACGTCAGTGAAATGGTATGGCAGGGCAATCCGTGGTGGGTGCCAGCAACAACTTTGTAAGGTTAATGCCAAGCATTTAGAAACGTTGGTGGCCGGACAGGCTACATATGAAATAGGTCGCTCTGCAATAGCTTTCTCCGGTCGGCAACGGGCCCAGCAATAACCAAGTACTGATGGGGCGTACACGAGATAACGCAAATATCATCCCTCGTTATGTTGCGGTTGGTTAGCACAAAAGAAATCGGGGCTTGTAGTGTAGGGGGATCTTTGTGACCTGGTGAGTATGCTGTCGGCGTGGATGCCAATGAATTTATTTGTCAATCATTTCCGAGTCTGGCATTTCACGGTACAGTGCCCACAACGGCACTGTACCATAGTATGCAGAGGCCAACGGGACGCCTGCCCTCTGTCTGAACACTCGTGGTGCTTCTTGAACTCCCCAAGCGTTTTAGATTGTGGCCAACCTTCCAAGGAGAAGTGATTCGACAAGGGAAACCCATGCAGCCTAATGCATTGTCCTGCATTTGGCATAGGACTTGGGCATGCTTTGCTTGCCTTCGTGGGAATAATATACAACGAACTATAGGGATTTTCACACTGTTTGACGGATAATAATGGCTTTTGCATCTGTGAACAGTGTGGGAGTACGCAGTTTGCGGGCGTGTGCGTGTGACCTGAGTACGGCGAACCTTTTTCTGGTTGTATGATGGCTCACAGCTGTGCCCACTGGGTTGCCGCTCAGGGACGAACGCTTCTGCACCACAACAGTACGCATTGTTGCATTTTAGCTAGTATGAAAATGGACATGAATTTTAATATGTTCCTGAATTTTATTTACGGATTCGCAACTTCTTGCAGAAGTTGGAGCTCCCGTTTGCACTAAGCAAATTTATTCTTTATGTGCAAGGAATGGCTGTTCAGGTGCTGGCATATGCCTTGACAAGACAGAATACGGCATGACAAACGGTTTCAGCCAATTGGCTAGGCCGTACATCTGTATCCCACTGCGTCGAATGAAGCACCTGCGACTACTCCGTGATGCGCGCCGAATATGTTGTATTGTGTGGCAGGTGGCTTGCGTTGGATGCTAGCTGTTCTGTGTAAGGCAGGAGTACCGAGGGGGCCAGGGTAGGCCCGAGCCTACGTTCAATTCATAAGTGCGTCACGGACATCTGGCCGAGTTCAGCATCTTTTGGCAGAGTGCTCTTAGCACGCGAATATAGTAGGCAATAGCAAGCCAGCAAGAGGCAGCAATATGCACACAAGCTAGAGTACCTCTCGGCAAGTAATGATCGGCGTTGGTTCTTTACCACAAAGCGATTTAGTAAGGCCCTGCAGCCGGCACATGCAGTGGCCTGTGGGCTGCGTGGTGCGCCTGGCTTTTTTGGTTCGCTTGTCCTGGTTGGAATAAGCTCAGTCTGCCATCGGGGGTATAAGCACTATCTGGCGTGGTGCTAGCTGGCCTGCGTGTCTGCGTACCGTGGGCCTAGGCAGTTCGCGCTCTGGCGGAACGTTTGCTGTCTTTACGATCCCACGCCGTTTCGTTCAGCGGATATGCCTTCAGATGCAGAGCATTCTGATTAGCACGAGTACGGGCGTTGTCACGTTTCAGCTTGTACGAATTCAATTATGCTTGTGTATGTGCATGTATGCATGTGCATGCAGTTGCACTTTGAGGTGAAGCTTGACGTAGTCCTGCTTTAAGCGTTTGTACGTTGATACCTACCTGATTGGGGGGGGATTCAGCGACGTAATGTGCGTCTGCGAAAGCGATTTTGGCATTAGAAACGGCTTTAGTCAGTTGGCTAGGCAATGGATCTGCAGGCCAATGCGTGAAACAAGGCAGTCGCGACTACGCAGTGATCCGTGGTGAATGTGTAGTATTATTGGCGGGCAGCCCACGTATGTAGCAAGGTGGTCATCCTGTGCATAACGACGAGCGAATGGCGTCCCAACACGCGACGAACTCGACTTGTATACGCACTAGTGGCGCGTGGAGGAGCACAAGCGGAACCCGTTGCTCACTGCTGTTGCCCAACACAAAATAAAGCCGACGTGGTCGCTTCGGCGGGTCCAGAGGGACGCTACATGCGGCGGTTCGCAGTTTTTTACAGTTGTATTTCTCGTTGGCGTGGTTCTCTTGCGTTGGATGAGCTCAGCGTGATCTTTGAGCAAGCGCATAAACAGTATTTGGCAAAGTAACGACTGGCCTGCATATGCAACAATCGTGGGTTTACGTAGTTTGTGTACCAGCAACTAGAAGATGTAGCCGACCCTTCTCCATTGTATGCCGCCGTGCTCCGCTTTTGTCAGGGGGTATGCAAATATTTAGATGTCAGAGTTGCAAAGAGAAGGCACGCTTGGCACCTTGAATCGTCTGCAGCAAGGTTAAAGTTCCCGAGGCAAATTTATGGGTACGTTTGCAGTTGAGGCAGTCTTGCAAAAGGCACGAATGCATATGTGTGTATGCAAACTCATGGTGTTGTGGTGTGTGATGAAGTTGATGTTTGGTTTGGCTTAAAGGCGGTTTTGTGCATATATTTGCTTGACCGATGTTGTTGGGCTCTACGGTATGCGTTTGCGAGGCCGAGGCTGACACGACAAACGCGTGCAACGAATCGATGAAGCAGTATATACGCGGCGCAATATGTGGTGGGAGGCAGCTGCAACTACGCAGCTGTTTGTGTCAAACGCTAAATAGTATTGGCCGTCAGCCAGGTTATATATGATGGTAGTTGTTGCGTGGAGGACGGCAATAGCGAGGGCAGGCTGAGGCCGACGGCGCTGCGAACGATAATTCCGCATCTGCAAATAATGCTTATAGAAGAGCGAGCAGAATGACGTAGTGCAAGCGTGTGGTTTGCGTTTGTTGATATTGTTTACGCTGTTTTATATTCGGAACCGGTGCCACCTATGAGTATGTGATTTGTGTGCGTTCGAGCTAGGTAACTCGGGGCACGTTGCTTGTAGCGCCTTCTCCTAACCATCAGAGTAATTTGGTACAGGGCACCTGATTTCACGTGAATCATGCATCAGTTTTCGTTTCGAAAATGCCGAAATGTCGCTGGCTTCCCCAAGAAGACAGATTCAACAAGTTTGCGTCACGCAACCAGCTGCATCGTGGTGCTAAGCTTGTGCCTGGATCGCATCCCTGGGTGTTTGGCAGAGAGGCATTTGCGCGCGTCAACGGACATGGGATGGCGAAGCCACATCTGGCGATGCCATCGCACGGTATTTTTTTCCAGAGCGTATGTTCATAGTCAGGTGCTGCAGGCGCGGGGATGTGAAGAGTATGACAGTTAAAACAGTTTGCACCAGGCCTCACGCACCACAAAGAAATCCGTAGTCATCAAACATCTATGGATACATTTAAACTTGAGGTTGCGTGGTGGTAGGTGTGATGTATGTGAATGCGTGCAGAATTGGGGGATAGCGGTGTGAAAAGATCATGGCGTTTGGTTTGACTAAACTGTACTTTTCCTTAGGTGTCTGCTGGGGCGGGGTGTTTCAGCGCTGCGACATGCGTTTGCAGGACTAAGTCCGATACCTGAATCGACGAGACAATGTGTGTACAGCGCGATGCGTGGTTGAAGGGAACAAGAAGTAGGCAACGCTTTGTGTCGAATGCTAAGTAGTATTGACAGCCAGCCCGAGTATGCAGGGCGGCAGCTGCTCTGTGGAGAAAGGGGCTAAGCAAAGGCCGGGCCAAGCCCGAAAAAGTCGGGTAAATACTAACCAGTCTTGCGTACAAATCGTGGAATTTGTAAGCCCTAGCAGAGCTATTGCGTATCGCAGAGGTGAAGGAGACTAGCGGCTCAGGAAGGTGGCTCTGGGTTGATTAATTGAGGCAAGTTGCTGTGTGGTGGTAGTACGTAAAGTTTGCGAGGTGCCACAAAGCTTGGTTCGAGCCCTGTTACTGACGCCAAGTGTGTATTAAAGGCACCGCAAAATAGTAGGCAGATGCAGACGCGAAGGACGCATGATCCTCCACTGCAGCAAACTTCATTGTCCTGCACTTGCCATTGAGCTTACGCTTGGTTAACTTTTGCTTTTTGAAGTAATCTCTGTCTACCAAAAGGAATATGCGCAGGGTTTGTCGGGGAGCTAGCGGGTCCCAGTGCACGAGTATCATGAAAGTATGCAGTTTATGCGCGCAGTACTACGGATGCATTGCCACGAAGCCTCTGGCGCGCGTATCCGTGTTGTTTTGTCTACTGCGTATGTCCTTAAAAGGTATCTGCTCAGGGTGGCTATGAGCACTTTTACACTTCAGTTTGTATGAAAAAATACGTGGTTGTATATTTCCGTGAGCGCATATTTATGAAGTTGTAGTGTAAGGACGTGTGGGAGTTCGTTTTGCTCTAGGCGTGCTCTGTGTTGATATCTAGATTGATAGGCGGCTTTCCGAGTGCCGTCTGCACTTGTAGGGCTTAGTTCGACACTAGAAACGGCAACAACAAAGCGGTATAGCTGTTCATATGCTGAGCGGTGGAGGCAGCAGCGATCACGCTGTGGCCTGCTTCAAACATTTAGTATTATTAAATGCAGTCCCAGGTTCCATGTCAAACGTTCAGCAGTATTAAAAGCATTCCTAGTTATGCATGATTGTTGCTGTTCTCCGGAGGACCGGACTAACGATGGGTAAACAGCGGCAGATGGCGAAACCATAAAGGATTGTGTAAAAGTTAATAGCTCTCGCAACAGAGATCGCGGAATTTGTATGCCGTTATGTACACTTGGCAACACAGACTAATGCAGAATCGGCAGTGATTGTGAGTGTTCCTGGTTTCTGGTTTGGTACAGTACTTGGGCTGCTCTGTGTTTGTAGTAGGTTATATTTGTGAATGTGCCGCTTGCTTTCTTTGGAGCTTGGCGTCGCATGGGAAAGTGTTCGTACCACTTCAACGCTGTAGGCAGACACCGAGGAGATGCCCTCCCCGGGTATGCAAACAGGTGATGTTTCTTGTACCTCTCGAGCATTGCCGGTTGCTTTTGTGACTTCAACAATAACCAACTCGTGAGGAAGAAGGAAAGGCGTGCGCAGCCAGCGGCGTTGTCCTGTAGCTTCTATGAAGCTTGGAGTGTGTTCGCTTTCATTGGTTGAAATCAGATCTGTCTGCCTAAAGGAATAGAATTTCGTGGGGTTCTACGGATCCTGCATTTGTGAGGGTGTTGGGTTTATGCAGCTTGTGTGGGCGGGTTAACAACTATTGAATGGGGGTCTTTTCTAGGTTCGTGATTGCTCGCTGCTGTGCACAGGCAGTATGCGCGTGGAAGCAGATCATGTGTTCAGCGAGGCTACGGATACTCTTGCGTTTCAGTTTATCGAGCGGTAGACATTTCTAAGCATTTGCATGGACGACTTGTGTACGCGCATTGTGGGAAGAACCAGGATTACTTTTGCTATCTTTGCCTTGCTTGTCTCCGGTATCTGCAGGGGTGGGGTGTTTCGGCAACCCGGTATGCGTTTACGTGACAGTTGCTGACAGTACAAATGATTTAAGTGGATTGGTGAGCCAGCACATGGAGGGGGCAATGAATGCGAGGAGGCAACAGCCACTGCGCATTGTTCTACGCCAAACGTTTAGTATTATTGGCATCCGTCAGGTTATGTATGGCGAAGGGCGAGCCGCGAAAGGCGTGACGACCAACGCGGCTAGTGTAATTACTAATGGAGCCTGCGAGAAAGGGCGCGGAACCCATAATCCACTGTTCGTTGGGTAGTAGTTGGGAAGTACATGAGAATGCTGAACTGGTGTCGCTTGTGGGTATCTCTGTTTTGGCGAGACACTTGGGCAGTTTTGTGTTCGGAGTATTCGCAACAAATGAATGTGCAACCGATAGTTGTTGGAGGCTGGCATATCGCGCTAAAGGGTTCTTATTACTCCAGTATATGAAGCAGAAGCAAACGAGCGGTAGGCCCTCAGTCTGCACGAGCACGATATTACGTTTACATCTTGACTGTCGTCGACTGCTGTTGTCATTTCAACAAGGAGCGATTGGGTAAAGGCGCCTCAT